>PVHX01023614.1:0-25441 GCA_004024805.1 Geosciurus inauris
TACCAGTAATAGTAACAGCATCATTCTTCCCAATTTACAGTTGGAAAAACTAAAACATGAGGTGTGGGTCTGGGGGAGGAGAGCTCTGCCCTTCTAGATCCTTAAAACGTCTTAGCATCTTTATGGCTAGAGGGATGCTCGGAAAGCTTCTGTCAATGCTTTATACTACAGGTAAGTGAACTGATGCCCAGAGTGGGTGTTACCAAGGCCACACCACAGAGCCTGAGCATGGCTGGGCTATCTTTTAGTCTTGCCCCCTTCCCCTAGTATAAGAAGTTGGTTCTGTCTCCAGTTGGGCACACAACCCAACTCCTGTTAGTTGCACCAGGTCCTGAGTTCTTTCCAGGGTCCTGCCTCCTCCCTAAGAAACTGAGGCACAGTGGGAGGTACACAAGGATGGGGGAATAGCTCAGCATTATAACAATTTGTCCCAAGTCCAATTCTCTCTGACCAGGTCACATCACACCTGGTACAGGTGAGGCGACTGAGACATGTGGGCCGCAGCCTCTGACTTGTGTCTTTCACCACCTGTAGGTCAAGTTGCTGATAACTGATTGCCTGGAAGCAGAAAGCACCCCAAAGGGAAAAACCCACTCCCTTGAACCAGAGTAATAGACAGCGTTCACACACATGTGCTCTACAAGATCTCCCCCAAACCTTCCCAACCTTGCATGTGCTGCCACCTCTCCCTTTGTGTCCAGAGAAAAGAGGTAGGGAGAGCATCTCTCTGGGACCAGAGGGCCAACACAAGAACAACTGTGGAAAAGGTACTACCAGACGCTCGGTTCCCCTGAGCAGCCTCATCTAGTTCCCACGGAGTGACCTTCAAGCAGGAGGTGTGTGAGGGTGCACAGAGCTGAAGAGGTTAAAAGTCACCCACTCTCAAAACGGAAGTTTGAATACACTCAGGAAGACACAGAAGTATACACACCAACATGCCAATCAACACGCTGGCAATACAGTAACACACAGAAGCTCTGACTCAGGAGCACCAGAGGGATCTCCCTTTTCAAGACTCAAACACACAAAACCTCTACCACAAGCACACGGCATCCCAAATTCACATCCATTTTGTATGCACATCTGCACACCAAAAGCCTGGGGGCTATGTCTTACTTCAGTGGTGCAGAAGCTTGGGAGTGTGAATGGGAAGATTGAGTCACCTTGGGACACATGAAAGAGCCATCTTATTCCCAGGCCAGGGATAGAGAGGGAGGCAATAAGGTAGGAGAATCTTGAGACTAGAGTTGCATTCTCTCACCCCATGGGCATCAAATTAAATGCCAAGCTCTGGGCCTGGAACTCACAATACAAAGATAAAAGGATATGACCCCTGTCCTTGAGATGCTCCAATGGAGGAGACACACAAGTAAATAACTGCCATCCATTGGGATTTGTGCTCCAGTGGGTGGGTCAAAGAGAAATGAGTACCTCTGCCTGGGAGCGAGGGAAAGTGAAAAGGATCTTCAGAAGATGTAAAATGAGCTATAACTTACAAAATGAGGAGGAAAGTTGTGCTGGCTTATGGAAGTGGAGGATGAACACTGATAGATATACCAGGAAAGGATGAAGAAAGAGTTTGAATGACAGACTAGAAGATTTGGCCTTTATCCTACAGTGGCGGGCACCTTATGTGGGGGATGGTTGGAGCAGGACTGGAGGCAGGGAGACCACATAGGAAACACTGGAGGCTTGGACCAGGGTGATAGTGACAGACAGGGAAAGATGTAATCAAATTCAGGATCAGTTTTGGAGGTCAGTGGCCAACGCACAAGGACAAATTGGATTTGGTGGGAAGAGAAAAGGAGGCATTGAGGGCTGGCTCCAGGTCTCTGACGTTTGGATCTGGGAGGCTGGTAAAAGGGGCAAACATTATGGGAAGAGTGGCAAGTGGAAGAATCTCGAGAAATCTGAGTGGTCACGTTCAGAGGGGGTCGGCTCAGGGGACCAGAATTCTGAGGAAGTTCAGGCCTCCATATATTAGACTATACGGTGAGGAGTTCTGCTAAATAAATATCTGCCTACCACTCTAGGGATTTTGGCGCTTGGGTTTGCGCCAGTCAGGGCAAGCTCACCTGCGGCTCAGCAGCGACCCCTGGTGACCCGGGGAGGTTTTCTCCTCCCCTCGCTAGGGCCACTCCAAGCCGATTCGCCTCGTTTCCTTCCAAACCTAAGGGGGCTCAGAGCTAGGGAAAGGATCCCTGATAAATGCCCCCTGCAGGGAGATTCTGTATGCGGCCAGGATGCTAATTGTGTGTATGTGAGGGGGTGTGGCCTTGTGCATGTAGGCAAGTGCTCTACATCCCTAGCCCAGGATGCTACTTTTTTTACTGGAAAGATCCTAACCCCTGACCAAGACTACCGCACTGCGCCTGTGAAAAAGATGCCCCCGATCCGTCATGAGCTGCCTCCTCCCAATCCTGCCGGAGAAGGAACCGAGAAGGAGAAGTGACCCCGAGGGTCGGACCGAAGTCCCTTTGGGATCCTCCCGGATCTAGCTGGCCAAGATTCAAACCAACTTTCCTGTCTCCCGTCTCCTTCTAGGGAGCCCCAGGGTTCCGCGATGCCTCCAGGGAGGCAGATGATAGGAGGATCCGCCAGACATCAATAACCCGCTGACCTGGCACTTGTCTCCGCGACCCTGACTCATTTTCCCTCCCGCCCTCAACCGCACGCTACTCCGGCCCTACTCCCCTGTTCCTGGTCCAACCCCTTCCCACTGATCCCTCCCTTTCCTGCCCCCAAATGGACCTAGCCCCGCCTCCTCTCCTCGGCTCTGGACCTTGGCCACACAACAGCCCCCTTTCCCTCGTTCCTCTGGTCCCGAACCCGACCCAAGATCTCCCGCCGCCTTTAGTGCTCTGCGCTGTTCCCGGATTAACCGCGACTGCCGCAGCGCCAGATGGCCCCTTCCCTCCGGGGGCCGCACCTCCCGCTGGCCCCACCCCTCCCCGCAGGCCCCGCCCACAGCAGGACCCGCCCCTTCACGCTTCCCTCGGGGGCGCCGCAGGCCTCGGTCTCCCACTCCTCGGCTCCACGGCCGCGCTGGGTGCCCGCGCCCCACCCAGGCCCCGCCCCCAGCAGGCCCGCCCACGGCCCCGCCCCCACAGGCCCCGCCCCTGCGGCCTCTACCTTTGACGTCTTCCCCGGGTAGGTGGCGGGGGTCGGCGACCGAGTGCCGGCGGGACTCCGGGTCCGCGGCTCCGGCGGGCGCCGCGGGGGGAAGCGAGGTGACAGTGAACCTGCGGCTCATGGCGCGGAAGGGGCCGCTCCGCGCCGCCGGGATCGCACAAGTGGCCGCAGCGGGCCTCCGGGACGGAGCGGAGCCGCTTCCCCGCGCCCGCCGCCCCCCGCCCCGCGCCCGCCGCGCGCCGCTCAGGGTCCTAGTGCCCGCTGGGCCGGGTCCCTGAGTCTGGCCCTGGGCTCTCAATTCCGCCTGACGTTCCTGAGGAGCCCACCCAGCTGAGAGCCATCCCTCATGGAGGGCCCGGGTGTGTGACTCTTGGAGCCAGGGCCTACCTCTGCCGGGGTCTCCTAAACAACTGGAGTACACTCATTCATGGAGCACATGTTAATAGCACTCCTGTGTTTCAGACAATGGTGCTAAGCTAGGCCACTGGGGATACACCAGTGAATGACATGGACTGACGTCTTGCCCTCCTGGGGCTTATGTTCTAATGAGGAGACAAGGGAGAAAGAGTATAAGTAAACCGACATACATAAGATCATTTGAGACTGTGGTATATGTTAAGAAAAAAAGAGGGCCCTGGGAAGCAGACGGAACAACTTTAAAGGGTGGCCTGAGAAGGCTTCCCAGACAATTGATATTTGAGTTGAGACCTCACTGATGAGAAGAGCCAGCTATGCAAAGATTTGGGGGAAGAATTCTCTGGCAGAAAAAAACAGCAAATGCAAAGGCCCTGGGGTGGAAGGAACCTGGAATGTCCAAGAAACAGCAAGATGCCATTGTGTGTACAACAGAGTGAGTGGAGAAGAGAGGTATAACAGATGAAGAAGAAAGGAAAGCAGTTCAAACGGTCTTTTGAAGTCTCTGGGGAGGCGTCTGGATTCTTTTCTGATCCACAAAGGAAGTCATTGAAATGTTTTGAACAGAGGAATGCTGTGATCTGATTTACATTTTAAACAGGATCACTCAGGCTGCTGGATAAACACTGCTAAAGAAGGGCAAGCGTGAAAGCTGGGAATCTAATTAGGAGTCTCCTGCAGACCCCCCAGGTGGGAAGTGATGGTGGCCAGGCTAGAGTGGTGGCCATCATCTGCGGTCTGGTAAGTTATGGAAAGCAAACCAGCAGGACCTGCTGATGGGTGGGGCCTGGTGGATGATGGTAGGAGTGGAGTTCAAGAGGAATCCTATTTGGTCATTCCTGCTTGAGCTGCAGGTGCATATATCCTAGGTATACACTCAAAACAAATGGCTGCAGCCGGGCGCGGTGGCTCACGCTTGTAATCCCAGCTCTTAGGGAGGCTAAGACAGGAGAATCGCGAGTTCAAAGCCAGCCTCAGCAATGGCGAGGTGCTAAGCAACTCAGTGAGACCCTGTCTCTACATAAAACACAAAATAGGGCTGGGGATGTGGCTCAGGGGTCGAGTGCCCCTGAGTTCAATCCCCGGTACCAAAAAAAACAAGAAAACAAAAAACAAATGGCTGCCCATGAGTACCAAAAGGCATTTCCAAGAATCTTCATAGTGACATTACGTACTCAAATGTCTATCAGTAATAAAATAGATAAATTGGACATTCACGCAATGGAACACTACACACTCCTAAAGAATAAACATGATACAATTTACAGAATAATGTGGATGAATCTCACAAATAAAACATTGAGCAAAAGAATCCAGACACAAAGAAGTACATACTTTACAACTCTTAAATACGGTCTAAGAGATGGTCAAAGTCTATCTAAACCGTTAGAAGCAATCAGAATGATAATTTTAGGGAGAAGAAATGATTGCAAGGGAGGCTGAGGGGGCTTCTGAGGTGATGACCGTTTTTTATTTCTGGATCTAGGTGCTGGTTGCCTTCAGTTTGTGAAGATATATTGAAACATATGCTTAAAATAAATGTACTTGTCTGTATGTTTATTATATTAAAGCAAGGTTCTCATCTGGGGACTATGTTAACCATCAGGGGATATTTGACAATGTTTTGAAAGATTTTCAGTTGTCACAGCTGGAGGAGGGTTGGTACTGGTACCTTGCCTTTGCATCAAGGCTGCTGGGTCATGAATCACAGGTCCACCATCACCTCACTGTACCTTGCCCCTACATTGGGGACTATCATAGGGGAAGGGCTGACCATGAATGAGCCTCGTATCTGGCCATGGATTGTGCTACCTCCTAGAGGAAGACACCAAACATCCTATCATGTATGGTATGGTCCCTGCAGCAAAGAATTATACATCCTCAAAAGTTAGTAGTGCTGAAAGCCGGGTGCGGTGGTTCAAGCCTGTAATCCCAGCACTTAGGGAGGATGAGACAGGAGAATCGTGAGTTCAAAGCCAGCCTCAGCAACGGCGAGGTGCTAAGCAACTCAGCGAGACCCTGTCTCTACATAAAACACAAAATAGGGCTGGGGATGTGGCTCAGTGTCGAGTGCCCCTGAGTTCAATCCCCAGTACCAAAAAAAAAGTTATTAGTGCTGAGGTTGAGAAACCCTCTACTAGAATCAGAAGCTTAAATAGCTCATTCCTAGATTTTAAGATGGTCAGGTTTTAGGCCTGATTTCAGGCAGATGAAATTGTTTTCAATTAATGTGGTCATGACTGGAGGAGGAGCAGGTTTGGAAGATGGCCCCAAGAGTTGGGTTTGGATCTGATCGGTTGAAATGCCTGGTAAGCCAATGTGGAGTAGGCAGCTGAGCATATGCATCTGGAGCTCAGGGAAGAGGTTAAGGCCAGGGATATAAATTTTGGAGTCTTTAGCAGTGACATGCTATTTAAAGCTGTGACTAGATCACAAGGAATACGTGTACACAGAGGAGAGAAGTCCAAGGATTGAGCACGAGGGCGCTCATTCAAAGGTTGCCAAGAGGAAGATCCAACCAGTGAGTGGGAGGAAAACCAGGGCTCCGGTGTCTCCGAGACCAAGTGAAGAAAGAATTTCAGGAGAAAGAGCAAGTCAACCCTATCACATATATGATGCACTGGCAGTCGGAGCCAGAGGTGGCTCAGAGATAGAGACTCCGGTGGCTTAGTGGGGCAGGAACAAGGCGGGATTACTGAGAAGATGGGAATTGAGAAGGGGAGCTGAATAGAGACCGCATGGGAGAAGTTTCCTGTGATGAGGATGGAAGTAGAGAAACAGAATAGTGTCTAGAGGGAGACAGGAGTTAAGAGGGATTTTAAACGGGCCATGTTAAGGAGTATTCATATGCCAGTGGGGGTTGGTCATTCCTGGGCAAGAAACAGTTAACTTTGGAGAGTGGGACTCCCCCAGAAGAAGCCAAGGGGACAGTTCTCTGAACTCCTCCTTAAATTCCCACTTAGGCTCCTGGTCCAGGAGATGATCTAATCTTATGAAGCCCATTCACCCACCCCGACTCTTCAGTCATCCTGTGAGGTCAAACCCACACTCCTTAGCCTGGCATTTGGGTCTTCTCTCAGCTGGCTCTCCCATCTCAACCAGTGCAGAATCCTTTTTGTTCCCTCCTATCCACATGCTACCACCGCATTGTTGAGTTCTGAGCCATTTGCAAGTCCCCCTTAGCCTCCCTGCTTTTTCTCTCCTCCCAATGTTTGCACCAGAGCGCACAAGTCTAATGCCATGGTCACTGCCCACTAGCTGTGGGGGCCTGGGGTGAATTGGGTCATTTGCCTTAGCTTCTCATCTGTAAAAAAGGGGGGCTGGTGATGGCCATAATAGCACCTAGAAGGCAAGAGTAGTACCTGTCTCGTAGGATGGTTTTAATTCACACAAAGCACATGGAACAGGGTCTGGCACGTGATGATGGACAAGAGGTAGCTACTGTCATGTTTATGTGCATAGTTTACTTACCCACTGCCTCGATCTGGGGCTCCTAGGCTGTTGCCATATGAAAAACATTGCCGGAGCTGGGCGCAGTGGAGCAAGCCTGTAATCCCAGCACTTCAGGAGCCTGAGACAGGAGAATCGCGAGTTCAAAGCCAGCCTCAGCAACGGCGAGGCGCTAAGCAACTCAGTGAGACCCTGTCTCTACATAAAACACAAAATAGGGATGGGGATGTGGCTCAGTGGTCGAGTGCCCCTCCAAAAAAAAGAAAAATGTTGCCAGCAATATCCACGTATCTGTTGTTTCATGCACACATGTGAGAGGGTTACAGAATGGCTCATAGCTCTTGGAAGATTCCCTCTATGAAGACAGGCCCATCGGTGTAGGAAGAGGCCCTTGTTCATCCTCCCCAGTCAGTTCCAGGTGAGAGGCCATCCTGGCTGAGAAATGTTCTCCTACTTCAATCACGAAGCACAGAATCTCACACACACAGACATAGACACACACACACACACACACAATCAAGAATGACACGCTCTGCACTCTCCAAACATAATCCCCCCCCACAGAATCACCTGTAACTGAGCTGAACCTTGTGTGGATGGAGCTTGGGTCTGTGTTCTAAGCAAGCTCTGAGGACCCTGTCATGCACTCTAAGGTCTAAGGACCACTGTGAGGTCCTTGAAGGAAGAACCAGTCCTATTCATTCCTCTCTCCAGTGCCTAGCATAGAGCCTCATTCCATGAAGGGGCTCCATAAATGTTGATGGATGAATAAATAGCTTGCTCATTTCCACGGCTATAAAATAGAAGTAATCACACACCTTTCTTTTTTTTTAATAATATATATTTTAGTTGTAAATGGACACGATATCTTTATTTATTTATTTTTATGTGGTGCTGAGGATCGAACCCAGTGCCTCACACATGCGAGGCAAGCGCTCTACCACTGAGCCACAATCCCAGCCCCTCACACACCTTTCTAATTGGAAGGATTGTATATGTTAATATTTATGGGGATCCCAGAACACTGCCTGGTACCTAGTAAGCTCTCTTTCAGTGAAATATATACATCCATCCATATGAAGATGCAAACATACATAAATGAAAGCTGATCCTAAAGGTTAGAGAATCCAAGTTTATTAGAAACATTTTGACAAAAAAGAAAGCTGTGAAGAGAGGGCCCAGCCCACCTCCACTCCTCTCCGAGTTCTAGAAGAAATCACCAGTTTGTATCCTGCAAACTGGCTTCTTCCCCATGGGGATGGTCCCATGGGAACCAGGACCGCACTGCTGAAGCCAGATGGGAGCCCTAGTCCTCGGGGCACTGCAGGATGTCAAAGGTCACATAGCCTACTTGGTCCACCTTGTTCACCTCCTTCTTGGAACTCACACGCCAGAAGAAGTGTTCCTGACAGAAGTAGGCTTTCTCTGCAGGGGATAGGCAGGCATGAGAAGGGTGATTCCCACCCCACCCCCACATACATCTACAGAGACTCAAGCAAGATCTTTACAACCATCCCTCCTGGCTTTCTAGATTTTTCCAAGGTTTTTACATGACACTTCCATCTCCACCACCTGCCTGTGAGATGCTGGAAGGCACAGACCTTGATGCTCAAAGCATTGACACAGAGCCTGGCACACAGTAGGTGTTCCCTACACATTTTGTGAATGAACTAGCAAATAAATGAATGGATGGCCTATCTTAATACTCAAAGCAATTCACTCAATATTATTCATTGAGCAAATCCATGTATTCATTCAAAAAATATTTACTGGAGCTGGGGGTGTGGCTCAGAGGTAGAGCACTTGACTAGCACGAACAAGACCCCAGTACTGGGGCTGGGACTGTAGCTCAGCGGTAAAGCGCTTGCCTTGCATGCGTGAGGCCCTGGGTTCGATCCTCAGCACCACATACAAAGCAATAAAATAAAGACATTGTGTCCATCTACAACTAAAAAAAAAAAAAAATATTAAAAAAAAAAGACCCCAGTACTGCAAAAAAAAAAAAATTACTCTAATTTTTTAAAACATATGAATATGATTAAAATTACTGAGTACCTACTATGTGCCAAGACTGTTGGGGGTGTTAGAGATACAGAAAAAAAAATATATATAGGCATGATCTCAATTCTTTTGGTGCTTACACTCTAGTGGGGCAAGACAGAAGAATAGTAAGCAAATATGAAAACAAATGAAATTGGTTCTGCCAATGTAGAAAGCTACGGAGGAAATACAAACTTATAAGTGAATAGATAATGAGGATTCTCGGAGATGGCTTTAACACTGAGATCTGAAGGATGAGAGAGAGGCAGCCTGGTGACAATGTAGGGAAAGAGACTTCCAGACAGAGGGAACAGAAGGCACAAAGGCCCTAAGATAGGAATGACCTTGATCTGTTTAAAGAGCAGCCAGCGTAGGTGGAGTCGAGCGAATGACAGGAGTAGCAGAGGAGATGAGAACACAGAGGCACAGAGGGGCAAGGGAGCAGATCATGTAAGTTTCGTTGACCTTGGAATGGGTTTGGGGTCATGCCCGGGACAAGGCCCCTCCCTACTCTCAGGGAATACACCAAAAGTTATTGGAAATCAATATGGCTTGGACTAAAGTATTTGCAAAGGAAATAGAAAAAAAAATGCTAGATTCGAAAACGATTTTGTCTGCAGAGTCAACAGAGCCTGTCAACTGATGGCCTATGAGCAGTAAAAAGAAAGCAAGTATAACTCTAGCTCTAATCGTCTTCTTCTACAGATGGAGAAGCTGAGCTGCAAGAGCAGCAATGGCTTGCCCAGAGACGCGCAGCTGTAAGCTGTCTTTTCTCTCATTGTATTCCCAGTGGCTGCACAGCGCTCGCCACATTAGAGGCACCTGGTAGCCACTGTGCCCCGTGCAAAGCATACACTCTGTGCTAAAGGAGAAACAGCTTCCAGCTGGGGACGCAGCTGGGGTCCCGGTCCTGGCTATGCTGCTGACTCCCCGTGTGACCTGGGGAAGTCTCTGCCTCTACAGAGAGTTAGTTGATGAGTGCTTGGGCATTTCCTCAATCTCCAAGGACCCTTTTCTTTTCTGCTGAGAATTCATCCAATCGCTAAGGCAGTGGAGCGAGTGCGGGCGATGTCTCATAAAGGGACCCTCTCTGACTCACACTGCAGCCTCACCTCGGTATTGGAAGATGTCGTGCGTGTCCAAGGGCACTCCGGGGAACACCTGATCCACCGGAGTGGAGCTCTGGGAATCCACAGTCTGTGTCTTCACGTCGAACCTGCAGGAAGGCAGCGAAGGGACAGGTGCTAAGCCAGCGGGCAGGCGACGGCTCCCGGGCTCCCCCTGCCGGCGGCGGCCGTAGCTCTCACCTCCAGAAGAGACGCCTGCTGAATAGCAGCGCCTCCCCCGCACCACGCGGGAGGACCCCGGTGACTTCCGTCACTTCTGAGCCCAGACCAAGCTTGTCCAGACGCCGCGGGCCCAGCACCGACGAGCCTGTGTACACCCACACTTGGCGCCCTGCAGGGGAGAAGGCTCACGTTGGTCTGGGCGTGCGGGGCAGGGACGGACATTCTCCTTGTCAGAAGGGAGAAGCCAGCCAGGCCTTTCTTAGCCCGGCGTGCCCGCAGTCTCTGAATCCAGGAACCTGAGCCACTGGAGGCGATTGTGCAAGGTGTGGCGAGCAGCCACACCGAAATTCAACCCCTGGAAAGATGTTAACTTGCGTGTGCCAGGAGGGGGCGCCCTTTTCCAAGCGTGTATTCTTATTTTTTATTTTATTTAATTAATTTATTTAGGTACTGGGAATTAAACCCAGGGGCGCTTTAACACTGAGCTACATCTCTAGCCCTTTTTTATTTTATTTTTTACTTTGAGGCAGAGTTTCACTAAGTTGCTTAGGGCCTGGCTAAATTGCTGAGACTGGCCTCGAACTTACCGTCCTCCTGCCTCAGCCTCCTGAGTTGCTGGACTCACAGGCGTTCGCCACTGCACCTGGCACTAATCATGTATATTCCACCAGTCCCAGTGGGTCTCTTGATCCTTCCTCCCTGCCTGGTGGGGGATCAGAGGCAGCAGAGCAAGAGGGCAGAAAACTAACCCGAGAAGAAGAAAATCTTCTTGGAGAGTGGCTCCTCAAAGGCAGAGTCCAGTCGAGCGGGCAATGCAGGCCAAGTGTCGGCGATAAGGAAGGGGCCCTGCAGCCGGGGCCCTCTGCCCTCAGAGAATCGCCAATACCGTCTGAGAACGTGGAAAGGGCAGAACAAGGCACTGAGCATTGAACCTAGGGCCAGTGGGCGGAGAAGGAGGTTCTTCCTCCAAGTCCCGTCCCTCATCCATACATCCCTGCGCACTCACCCATCCTTGAATAAGTGCAGATAGTTCCCAATCTCCGCAATGGCATCGAAAATGCCCACATTGCACGGACTGTCCACCGGATCCAAAGTCACTGCAGGGGTCTCAGGAGGACCAGCCGTGGGAGGACCTGTAGGGCCGGCTGTGGGCTCTGAGGGGCGGGCGGTGGGGGCCACAGTGGGGCAGACGGTTGGGGGAGCGGTAGGCTGCGGTTTAGGTGTGGTGGTTGGAGGTCTTGGGTCAGGATCGGGCCGAGGACCTAAAGAGAGACACTGGCTGAGGCAATCCTATCCCACTCCCCTGAGCCTAGCTGAGCCCCGCGCAGGCGCAGCTCTCACTATGCTGGAGCCTACCTTCCCACAACCACTGGCAGGCGCTTCCCACACACTCAGCCCTGTGGATAGAAGACAGAGGGCTCACCATTCCAAACAGTGCTGAGAGCTTTAAAAACTCACAGATTAGCTCCTCTGGTCTTAAATATATATATACTATGATCTAGATTCTTTGATACCCCCATCTGTTTTTTGTTTGTTTGTTTTTTGTTTTGTTTTGTTTCGGTGGTGGTGCTCGAAATTGAACCCAGGTCTTTCCTGCTCTACTACTGAGCTATACCCCAACCCTCAATATCTCCATTTTTTAAAATGAGGAACTAATACTCTATCATGGTAAGTGGTTATAACAATGAAAATATCAACACACGGAGCTTCCCATATGCCACATATCATTCTAACTCATTAAATTTCATCACAGCCCTATGAGGTGAGTACTAAAATTAACCACTTTACGGACGAAGGAACTGAGGGGTGAACTGACATACCCAAGGTCACCTGGCTAGGAAGTGGCTTGTCTGGCTTTTGAACCATATCTACCTCTCCCTAGTGTTTGGGTTCTTTAGCAACATCTCCAAGCATTGACCAGGCAGCCACTGCTCCCAGGCCCTACCCCAGGTGGATGCTGGATACCCCAGGTGGATCCTCCCTGCTTGGACATTCCCTGGTCCTGTGGCTGAGTTACCCCCTTCTCTCTGCTGCCTCCATCCTTGTCCCACAGCCTCACCATAGAGATGCTGGATACCCTTCACGTCGTCCTCATGCAGCGGGGAACCCTCCAGGAAGCGGTACATGGGGTACATGAGCGCCTCTGGCACAGAAGAGTGATCTAGACCCAGGGCATGACCGAACTCGTGCGCTGCCACAAGGAACAGGCTGTATCCTGGAGGGAAGGAACCTGAGATATAAGCGCCCGGCAGAGACCCTAGCTCTGGCCACCCCACCACCACTACTGCCCAGGCCACAGTCCCCAGCCCGAAAGCCTCCGAACCACCCCGCCTACCTTGGTCTGGGCAGAAGCCCCACTTCTTGTCCTTGTCGAAGTTCGAGGTGGTGGCACACCAGAGGCGCCCATCATTGCGGCCCTCGCTGGTGCAGGTCGAGTACTCCTTGCCCAAGAAGATAAAGGGGAAGACGCACAGCTCCCCGGCGGAGTTGCCCCCAATCACGGTCGCATCAGCTGGAGAGACCCAGAGCCTTGGGTGAGTCAAGGGAGTGGGTCCAATAAGATGCCAGAGGGGAACCAAAGAGCTAGAGAATCTTGGTGTCCATTTTTGAAGCCTAGGGGGCGCTATGGAGCATAGCAGAGACCTGGAACCCTAGTGGTCAGGGCCTAGGTCACCAAACCAAGGAAGAGGCCTCAGGCTGAGCAAAGAAAGTCCCAGCCCTGCTGGTTCGGCTGGGCAATTGGAAGTCAGGATGAGGGATGTAGTAATGGTGTGCAAAGAGGACAGAGTACAGAGACAAAATAATGGGACATGGGGGGATCCACATTTCAGGAACCAATGCAGGATGGCAGAGAAAGGCCGACTCAGGCAGGCAGGCTAGTACCTCGGGTTGGGCAGAAACCATACAGCTTGTCCTGGTCGTAGTTGGAGGTGGTGGCACACCAGCGGTAGCCATCAGAGCGACCTTGGGTGGTGCAGTCAGAATAGGAATTGCCCTCGAAGACAAACGGAAACGTGCAGGGTTTGCCTTCCGCGTTGCCATGCTGGGTATAGAGTTCTGCAGAGGCAGGAACAATGACCTTCACGTGCAGTGCAGCACTGGTTTGACCCACCCACCACATGTGGTCCAACATTCCTCCCTTGAGTTCAGGAAACTGGGCCCAGGGAGCAGGAGAGTGACTTGCCCACTACATAGCACTAGTGGCAAAGATAGGATTAGAACCTAAGACTGTGGACCTTCCAGGGTAGTGACGCCCATATCCCTCGCCATGACACCACACTCACTCTCGTTGGGGCAGAAGCCGAACTGGAGGTCGGTGTCATAGTTGGCGGTGGTGCTACACCAAGGAAAGCCATCGGTGCGGCCATCTGTGGTGCAGGCAGAGTAGGAACGGCCCTCAAAGGTGAAGGGGAAGTGACATGGGGCTCCATTTGCGTTTCCTAAGTAGGTAGGCACCACTGTAGGAAGAGGGGGACTAGAGTCAGGACTACTGCTTATGGATGTGGGGAGAAGGGAATGAGGAGGAGTAGGGGCGCCAGGAGGCTCAAGATCTCACCAACGCCCTTGCCCAGAGACCACAACTCTTCATCATCGAAGTGGGCATCTCCCTGAATGCCAGGGCCAGGAGGAAAGGCGTGTGCCAGAAGCCCGTCCTTCCCATCGAAGGGATACCCGTCTCCGTGCTCTAAAGAAGCAGAAGGAACCGGGTCAGCCAACACGCTGGGTAGGTTGTGAGCTGTGCCAGGTCGCCAGACCCAGCACGGCCTGGAAATTCCCCTGCGCGCGGCCTTCCAAGCCTTGGGCCCCCACCCCACCCTCCCGCAGGAGGGGGCGCCCTATGGGCAAGTGGCAGTCAAGGCCACCAGAGCAGGCAAAAGAAAGCAGCTTCACCGCCGCTGTGGACTCTCCTTGTCCCTCCCTCCCGTGCGTGGTCCGGCAGTCCTGGCTTGCCCCTTCTGGAGTTCTCACCCGCGACACCAAACTGGATGACAATGTCTGCGTTCCGGCCATGCACGCGAGTGAAGGTGAGCGGCGTCACTGCGCTCCACACCGCGAAGGCGCGGGCAAAGGCATCCTCGATCACGTCGCGCGGCAAGTCTTCGGAGTAGTTTTGGATCCTGTAGGGGACAGTAGGCGGAAAGAGGTCAGATGTGAGAGACAGGAACGGCAGGGCACGACGCTCCACGTCTGAGGCTTCGACATACTCTGTGCTCCGTGAGGTCCACGCTTTCATCTATGAAGGACCTTTCGGGTCATCCCCTGCGCTGTTTGGGTCCCACAATGGCCCTAACAGAAGTTCCACTCAGAAGGGGAAACTGAGGCTGGGAGGTGGAACCTTTTGCCCCAGACCCTACAGGTAATAAATCCAGGACCTAAGACAGGATATGTTCACCCCAGTACAGACATGGGTTGCCTCCCAGTCCCACCCTGGCCACCCACTCTGACCACAGCTGCTCACCAGTATGTGATATTGTGGTGGTGCCACTTGAGGTCACCCTCAAAAGTTTGAAATTTGCCCAGATCTGGGACACCACAGCGTGGGGTTCGTATGGCCTTCAGGGTGGCGCTGTCCAGCTGACCAGTCTGGGGCAGGGACAGCTGCTTCTGCAGAAGCAGCAGCGCTGGGCGCAGGGACAGCGCATCCCTGTGCATCTCAGCCACACGAGTGTAACCATAGCGGAACAGGTATTCCTGTGGATGGAGAGTGGAGATAGCCCAGAGCCCTGACCCCCTTTCTCTGCCCTCCTGGCCCAAGACTATTCCTTCAGGTGCTCAGGGACCATCAATAAGGCATTTAATTCAGGACACTAGTGCTTCCTACCCATTCAAGAATCCACCCCTTGCAGATACCCTCAGCTCCTCGTCCACCCCAAATCTTCCAGTGTCCCATACCCCACACCATTTTCCATTGCCCCCCTAGCGACCCCCATTTTCTGTTCCTGGCCATCTCTGCTCTGAACATCTGCAGACCCCAATGATTCATCCGCAGATCCCTGGACACCTCTGTTCCCCATCACCCCCAACACATCCCTAAACATCTGTGAGGCCCCATGCCTCCTTTGGGTCACTGCATACCTTCCTGGTCAGCCCTCCTGAACTCTCCACTGGGGTGTCTGCTCACCTGCGCCAGCTGCGTGTCAGTGAGATTGGTGGTTCTCAGGTCTCTGGGGAAGACCACAAAGGTAGGCTGGCGCTGTGCAGGAGCAGCAGAGCAGCATCCCAGCACCAGGAGCGCCAGGACCAGGGGCTGCCAGGGACTCATGGTGAGGGCAGCAGTGTCTGGCTGCAGCTGTTCTAGCAGGGGCTTTAAGGAGTCCCGCCCCACCCTCCAGGGGAGTGCTGACTCAGGGTGTGTGTGTGTGTGCGTGTGCCCGCGGAGCTGCCCCAGCACTAGAAGGCAAAGAAAGGACTTACACCACCTCCTTCTGTCCCCTCTGCCCGCAGTCTCCACTGCAGAGTCAGGCAAGACCCCAGACCCGCAGGAAACCACAGGCACTCCGGGGAGGGGTTGGTTTTGCAAACTGCAGAGTTTGTGGGAAAGGGAGGGGGGATGGACTGCAGGACTCCCCCATCTGATGGCCTCAAGTGGTCAGCCACAGAAACCTCCTTCCCCAGACTCCTTGTCCAGACTCCTGAGCTCCCCAGCCCACCTCTATCCATCTGCTATATCCCCTCCTTGGATTTCAGTCCTGGATTTCAGTCTCACCTTGGCCATTTTCCAGCTACATGACTTGGCCAGAGTTCCATCTTGAGCCCCTCCCCACACTCCAGGCTCTGCCCTCTCATCTCCTCCCTGAAAACCTATCTTGACTCAGCTTCCTCTCCCTGCTCCATCTGGGGGCGGAAGGTCTGGGTTCTGGAGCCACAACCTGGGGGATTTCTCCTGGGGAAACCCCTGTTTTCAGGATAGTAAAAGGTAGAGTTTATGCTTCTGCAAACCAGCAGAATTGGCTTTACTCTTTTTCAGGGCCTCAGGCAAATGTCCTTACCATGCTAAATTTGTTTCTCAGCGGTATAAAATGGACCTTTGGTCCCTAAATTGATGTGTGGATAAAATAAGATCAAATATATAAAATGCTTAGTACAGACTATGTTGTAAGTCCCCAGTAGATGGTGGTGATTTTTAATTACTGAAGCCAAGACCACGACTGTGACCTGGAATGAGGAGATTCTGGTCTTTGGCTCTACACGCCCCGCTGTGACCTAGGTAAGTGCCTTCCCATTACCAGCTTTGGATTCATGTCTGCCCTTTCCCTCTTGCAGCCCTGCTCCACCTAGGGAAGGCTTCAGCACCGATTCTCCAATAACCAGAAGCCTCCCTCCCTCCCTTCCACCCAGCCAGCCAATGTGGAGCAGCGCTTATATTTTTTGCCTTCTCAAGGCATTATTTGGGAAGAACAACAATAACAATTCAAAAGGGCTTACCAGCTGGGCATGGGTAGTATAATGCCAATGACTTGGGGAGCTAAGGCAGAAAGATGGCAAGTTCGAGGCCAGCCTGGGGAATTTATCAAGACCCTATCTCAAAATATAAAATAAGGGGCTGGGGTTGTGGCTCAATGGTAGAGTGCTTGCCTAGTATGTGTGGGGCACTGGGTTTGATTCTCAGCACCACATAGAAAAAAATAAACAAATAAAATAAAGGTATAAAAAAAAAATAAAAAGGGCTGGGGATATAGCTCAGTGGTAGAGTGCCCCTAGGTTCAATCCTTGTACTAACAAATTAATTAATTATAAAAGGGTCTAGTAGCCAGGCGTGGTGGTGCACACTTGTAATCTTAGCCACTCAGGAGACTGAGGCAAAATAAGATTGCAAATTCAAAGCCAGCCTTGGCAACCTATTGAGACTCTGTCTCCAAATAAAAAATGTAAAAATGGCTGGGGATGTAGCTCCGTGGTAGAGCTCTTCTGGGCTCAGTCCCTGGTACTACAAATACATCCATCCATCCATAGCCTACTAGGTTTCAGACATTTTTTTTTTCATTTTAATTTTTAGTTGTTGATTGACCTTTATTTATTCATTTATTTATACGTGGTGCTGAAGATCGAACCCAGTGCCTCCCACATGTGAAGCAAGCGCTATACTACTGAGCCACAATCCAAGCTCCAGACATTTTACATACACCTAATAAATGAGTGTGAGACAGAAAAATTACTTCCCTTACATGCAGACAGAAGCTCTGAAGCTTCCTACTTAATGAGCATTTGCTTTGGAGTCATGCAGTCCTGGATTTCAGTCCCAGCTCTGCTATTTCCCAGCTATGTGATCTTGGGCAAGTCACTTTACCTCCATGTCATAATAATGCATTTTTTTGAGATTGACTGTGTTGAGCACTGTGATAAGCTCTCTGCAAGCTTCTCAGTTCATCCTGACTGTCTATGAGGTAGGTTTCATGAGTAACCCTCTCATATTCAGAGGAGGAAACTGAGGCTCAGACAGATAAGGAACTTGCCTGGAGTCACACAGCAAATTAATACACAGAGCCAGGATTCAAGTCATGGGCTGCCTATTTCTGAGGCTTTCCATATTTAGTTGTAGTACTACTAGTAGTAATAGTAGTAGTACTAGTAGTAGGGATTGAACCCTTAGGGATGCTTTATCACTGAACCACATTCCCAGCCCTTTTCTAAAACAGATTTTTTTTTAAAAATTTTGAGACAAGGTCTTGTTAAGTTGCTTAAGGCCTCACTAAATTGCTGAGGCTGGGCTTGAACTTGTGGATCCTACTGCCTCAGCCTCAGCTGCTGGGATCACAGACGTGCACCACTGTACTTGGCTCATGTTTCTTATCATTTACAGTGAACTGAGATGACCAGAGTGCAGAGAGAGGCAAAGGGTGAACTAGTGGGTGGACTGGTCCCTGCTTACAGCCTGGACCCTTCTCGTCCGATCGTCTGCTACCTGCTGAAGATAACAGAGGAGGCTCAGGCATTTGAAGATCAGAAGATGGAGGGCCCAGAGGAACTATATTACTGATTTGGGGGTATGAAGTCAAAGACCAGCATTTTATTTTATTTATTTATTTATTTATTTATTTTTGGTACTGGGGATTGAACTCAGGGGTACTCTACCACTGAGCCATATCCCCAGCCCTATTTTGTGTTTTATGTAGAGACAGGGTCTCACTGAGTTGCTTGCTTAGCGCCTCGCCGTTGCTGAGGCTGGCTTTGAACTCGCGATTCTCCCGTCTCAGCCTCCCTAAGTGCTGGGATTACAGGCTTGAGCCACCGCGCCTGGCTAAAGACCAGCATTTTAGAGATGGAAACAAAGTAAAAGATCCTCCAGTGCAAAGCACCTTGCCATTGCTGAGGCTGGCTTTGAACTCACGATTCTCCTGTCTCAGCCTCCCTGAGTGCTGGGATTACAGGCTTGTGCCATCACGCCCCGCTAGGATCTCCCCTGGGTAGCAGGCATAGGCTTTGGAGGAAGCCATGAACTACGGCCAACTTGCCATCAATTGTACAGAACATCTATCTATGCATGCATGTCGTATTTCTCAAACTTGGCCCTCCTGATATTTGGGACAGGATCATTCTTTGTTTTGAGGGGCTGCCCTGTGCACTATAGGACCCGGAGCAGTGCCCTCAGTCCCTCTTCCCACCAGATGCCAGTAGCACCTCCCCCTGCCGGTTGTGACAACCAGAAATGTTGCCAAACATTGCCAAATGTCCCCTGGGTGAGCAGGAGGGGACAGAACCACTGGTATAAGTTGATTTTTGAAACAAAGAATCCAAAAGTTTTCATTAGGTACTCAAACTATTGGTGATGACCCTCAAACCTGGAAATGCTATTCACACAACAAATACTTGTTGAGTTTTATGGGCCAGGCATTATGCTAAGAATTGAGACTACAGTAGTGACTAAGATAGCCTCTGTCCCCTTACTCATGGAGCTAAGGGTCCAGGGGAGGAGAATTTGAATGAGTAATGATCAGAGAGACAAGCATCCTAAAAGGTTCGTGTCTTTACTCCAATTACCTCTATTGTGCAGATGAGGAAACTGAGGGCCAGAGTGGTCTCAAAGCAAGCAGGAAACAGTATATAGGCCAATAAGGAATAGAAGGCAAGACAAAGGCCTGCACTGTGGAGCTGGGTTGCCTAAATTCAAACCTCAGCTCTGCCACTGACATGCTGCATGACCTAATTGGCAGAACTGATCAGTGCCTCAGTTTCCCCATCTGTACAGTGGGAGTACTAATAGCACTGCCCTCGTGGCACTATCTGAAGGATCAAGAGTTAACAGATATAAAGTGCCTGGCACATGTACTGAGTGCTTGCTGCCGCTCTGATTGTGATTGCCTTCAGGACAGCTGGTTGTTTTTACAAACTGGGCCGCAGAGACAGAGTCCAGCCAGGACCCCAGAGCTTGATTCCTGGAGTCCATCCAAGTAAGAACCCTCATCTCCTCACCCCGCAACTTCCTCCTTTACGCCTGGCTCCGCAGCCCCCATCAAGGGGAACTTGGGGGAAGCATGGCTTTCAACACAGCCGTGGCAGGAAGTGGTTCTGGTTACCACATCCCCTTCCCCACTTCCCCAGCCCCTCCTTCCAATACCACAACAGAGTTTAGCCAGGACCCCAGGGGAGGAGGCAGAGAGCAGGATGCACCCCTGGGTGGCCTCCTAACAATCCTGGCCCCCTGACCAAACGCATAACTTGCACTTTAAACCCCTCCCTCAGGTGGAGGCCCCATCAGGATGGGGAGGGGGCTGACCCTAGATCCCTGAGTCACCAGCTGGATGACACAGCCCTGCAGGCTGCTATTAATAACTCAAGGCCCCCAGACCGGGCTCAGCCTCATGGGATGAGGCATCTCTCCCTCTGCCTAGGATGGGGAACTCCAAGCCTGTTTCTCCTAAGCCAAAACAAGAAGGGGGGCCATGCCCCACAGGCCTTGGCAGGATGTGGGGGAGACACTCCCCTGTTCGGGATGAAACTTTAAGGTGTGTATACTACAGGCTTTGCCCCAGGGGAGAGACCACTCAACACCTGCCTCCTCACAGCCACAGTCACACCTACCACCTCTAGCCCCAGGGTGGTGGCAATTCCCAAGCTGACTCTGTTGATACCAAGTCATGCCTCCCACTTACCTGTGAGTACCTTCAGTAGCGAAGTCAGAGCACAGACTTAAAATCAGATCCCTTGGGTTCAAATTCCAGCTCCTGCCATTCACTTGCTGTGTGACCTTAGGCAAGTCACTTTGCCTCACTGCCTCTATTTCCTTATCTGTAAAGTGGGGGTGAAGCATGTGCTTAGTATGGGCACATGCACGTGGCCCTGGGTTCATTCCCTAGCATCAAAAATAATAATAAATTAAATGAGGGAATCAGTCCTCACTTGAAAGAGTTGGCATGGGGATTCAATGAGATTCTGCATTGCACGGTTTAGCACATAATAGGTACGCATGAAAGAAAAAAGCAAGCAAGCTGGCTATTACCCTAGAGTGCTTGCTTCAGCTTTACAAATTAGCATTCATGCTTCTACCTTACTGGTGAGGGGACCGAGGCTCAGAAAGTTGCTCAAGTGCACACATCTAGCAAGGGACAAGCATGGGACTCGACCCAGATCTGACAACAGCCCCTGATCTTCCCACCACAGATTCTACATATGTCCTCGTCTCCCTCAGTCTGCAATAATCCTAAATCAATGGATGTGGAGGACACATGACAGTTTTCCCACAGCTGTCATGTGCCCCATAACATCTGATTTGCCCATATGGTGGATCCTCTCAAGGTCCTATTTGAATCTGCGCTTTTAGAACCCTTGGAATTCATGGAAGGCCATGACTGTGAACCATTTTCAAGGTGACAGGCTCAGAGAAGTGTTGTAAGTTGCTCATTGTCACACAGCTGTGAGTGACAGAGCTCTGCCTAAGGCCTTCTGACTCCAAATCTCGTGTTAAGATCAGGTCACTGGCTCCGGAAAGAAGGAAGTCAGTGGGGGAAGCAATGAGGGGACCGGGAGGGGTGTTGCTCAGAAGCCAGGCTGGAGGGGATGGGGCCTAGGAACCAACAGAGGGAACCCAGCATTTGGCTGGGCTCAGAAGAAAAGAAAGGGTTAGGGGATAAAATAGAGACCGAGAAGTCAGGTAGCTGGAAGGGGCAGGGAACAGTCAAGTGCAGTGGAGTTTCCATTAAGGCCAGAGGGTCTTATCCCAGAAGAGATGGTGCTGGGAGAGATCTGAAGGGCACAGAGGGAGGCACAGGATGGCGTTACCAGTTCTTTGGGCATCAGATTGCCCACCAGCAGGTAGGAATATGTTTGGAGCCCCAGCCAAGCAGGTGCCATCCCAAAATACACATTTAAATAGTTGATTTTGATATTTGGAAAAAGCAAAAACAAAAACTTCAATGTGACCAGAGTTCAAAAATCAACCCCCAGTGGGACTTCCTCATATGGTCATCTCAGGGTCCAGGGTCGTTGTTTCACTCTGGATGACACATGCGGAAGGACACCACGTTGCCAGTAATCACAGCACCTAAAGGTCTAAATCTAGTCCTTTAGATTTAGGGGAGGAGGTGGGGAAGGTCTCTATCCTCCCCAAACACAAGGTCAAACATTCAGAGTGGCTCCTCCTTGCTGGTGGAGTGAATGGGGAGAGCCTGGCGGAGGGTTCAGGGAGGCAGGTATATATGCACAGCCACTGGGAACAGCTCACCTCTTTGACCAGCCTGAGTGGAGCGCCTGCTCTTGGCAGGGAACACTTTGCTATACTCCTTCGAGTTTGGTGTTCTTGGGAACGTGTTAAAATGCAGATCTGGCTGGTGTGATGGTGCAGGCTTGTTAGCTCAGTGACACTGGAGGATCGCTAGTTCAAGGCCAGCCTCAGCAACTTAGTGAGACCCTGTCTCAAAATTAAAAATAAATAGTGCTGGGGATGTAACTCAGTGGTAAAGCACCTCTGGGTTCAATCCTCAGTATGAAAAAAAAGAAAGAAGAAAAGAAATGCAAATCTCTACTTCCCACCCCAGAACAATTGCATCAGAAGCTCTGGGGTGGCGACCAGCAACTTTAACAAGCCTGCCAAGTGATTCTGATGCAGGCTCACATTTGAGACCTGTGCTTTAGTACAGTTTCATCCCTATGCTGAAAGAGAGCTTTTCTTACCCCATTTGTTACTCAATTTCCAGATGAGGAAACTGAGGCTCAGAGAGACAAAGTCACTTGCCCAAAGACAGTAACAAAATCAGTTGGCAATGTAGGCCTTTCTGACTATAAAGCAGAGACTCCTCATCACAATATTAGAACTGGGAGTGACATTCAAATATTTAACATCCAGGACCTCAGGAGACCTGACCATTCAGAACTGATTCGGTCCAGGATTCCAGGGATGGGGCACAGGGCTAGAGCACTGGGCACTTTGAAAGTTCAAAGCAGCACCTATTACAGATTAGCAGGCCAATACTACTCTATTTTTATAATGACTGCTGTTATACTCGTGTGTCAGATGTACTCCAGTCCTGACTATGGGAAAATCTGGAAGCGCACACTGGTTAGTGGACCTGGAGCTCAATATAACCCCAAAGAGAAGACAGGTATAGCAAGTGTCTTATGGGACACATCACCTGTTCAGCAAGCCTTCTCAGGAATCAAGCTTGAACATTGGAATCACCTGGGATTTTCTTTATCTTTCTTTTTCTTGCAGTGCTAGGGCTGGAACCCAGGACCATGCATGTGGATGTACTAGGCAATGCTCTACTACTGAGCTACATTCTCAGCACCCAACCTGGGATTTTGCTTTGACTAGCTGTGCCTAGGTTTCCCTGCTCCCCCTTTAGATTCTGACCACATTGGTCTGGGGTGCAGCCTGAGCCTTGGGATTTTCTCAAGAAGTCCACCGATTCTGATAGGGAGCCAGGAGCTACACAGGGAGCCCTGGAACTGGTAAGAGGCTCCCCATTAGGAACCTCTGGGAGATACTCAGTGGTAGAGCACTGGCCTCGTGTGTATGTGGCACTGGGTTCCATCCTCAGCACCACATAAAAATAGGTAAGTAAAATAAAGGTATTGTGTCCATCTACAACTAAAAAGAGAGGGAGGTTTGTCTCAGTAATTGTCAAGGCTGAGGACTTTGGGGAAAAAAATAGAGATTCTCAAGAGATTCTGATTCAGTAATCAGTGGGGTGGGGGAGTGGCTGTTAGCAAGATCCCCTGGTTTAGAAATCACAACAGCTGCAGCTCCCAGAGAGGTTCAGAGATTCTATACCCTGTCCCCTACCCCACCCCTAGCATAGCTGAAGCAATTGAGAACATTTGGCCAGGAAGTTTCCAGAACCGATTTCTGCAGCTCTTCCTTCCCTCTGTGCTGCAGAGGCACTGCTTCAGAGAACACGGTCTGAAGGAGCCCGAGACGCCCTCCCAGGAGAGCCATTTCCGTTGGCTGCTGCAGAGCGACAGGGCTGTGGCCAGGCTGGGCCTGCTCTGATTGCCTGTTCTGCCCATTAATCCTGGGGCACCCTCATTTAGATGCGATCTGCATACATTTGCATCTTGAGTTCCAGCACTCCCCCACCACCCTGGCATGTTAGAAAATAAAACTAATGTATTCACACAGCCTGCTGAGATGCGAGCTAACCTGCACTTCCTGCTGTGCTGGGACTTTGATACACCTGAAGCTAGCGGCTGGCCGCTGGGATGAAGGCAGGGTGGCACAGGCTCTGAGTGGGTACAGCAGGAAGGCGGGCAGAGGGGAGGCACTGGACACCTGGGGGGTCTGGAAGCAGCAGTTCTAGCCCAGCTCCTGCTGAGGGGTGATGCCCAATTTCTCTGGGGGAGAAAGACTAGAAGCACCAGTAGAGAGTGTGGGCGCTTCCCCTTTCAGGGGTGTGGGTGAGATTCCTTCCCAGCCACAACAGGCCTGGCTTAGAGACCACCAGCAAGGCTCTCCCAGCTCCAACAGGGGGTTCCACAAGGACACCAGTCAGATGACACTTGGGGCTGAAAGGGAGCTGGGCCCTGGGGTCTGACAGGCCTGGATTTGAATAGTGCGGCCCTGGGTTAATAATTTGCCCTCACTAATCCTCAGTTTCTTCATCTTTATAAAAGAAGTAATAAGCCGGGTGTGGTGGCACACACCTGTAACCCCAGCTACACAGGAGCCTGAGTCAGGAGGACCATAAGTTCAAGGCCAGCCTCAGCAACTTAGTGACACCCTATCTCAAAATAAGAAATAAAAGGGGCTGGGAATGTGGCCTAGTGTTAGAGTGTTTCCGATTCAAAACCAATACTAAAATAAATAAATAAAGTAATAACTCATTACATGGTGAGGGGAGTCATGACTTCATTTGGTTACCTAATAACTCAACATCCTCCCCAGGTCCCTCTAAGGCTGGGAAGGAATACTAACAGGTGCTAATGGGTGCTCTTATGACCTACACCTGCATGATACCTGTAACAAGTGACCTCAGACTTTAATGGCTCTAAGCAGTGGCATGTGCCTGTTGTCTCAGCTTCTCCAGAGGCCAAGGCAGGAGGATGGCTTGAGCACAGGAGTTTAAGGCCAGCCTGGGCAACACAGCAAGACCCCAGCTCAAAACCAAAGGAGGGGGGGGAGGAGGAGGAGGAGGAGGAAGAGGAGAGGAGGGAGAGGAGAGGAGGAGGAGGAGAAAGGGGAGGAGGAGGAGAAAGAAGAAGAAGGAGAAGGAGAAGAAGAAAAGAAAAAAGGAGAAAGAAAGCAAAAGCAAACTTAATGGCTCCCAAACAGTAATTTCCTGTGACTGAATCACTGTTCTGTGTGTCAGGAATTGGGATAGACTACAGCAAGCTCATTCCTCTGCTCCAGACACTGGGGCCTCCCTGGGAGTCGGTTGGTGACCAAGGGTTGACTGGAAGGTCCATGGTTTCCATTCACATTCTGGGTGTAGTAATCACCTTTCTTATCTTCTCTATTATATGATGCTTTAATATTGCGGGCCTTAAATGGATGGAACTGGAAAGCATTATGCTAAGTGAAGTAAGCCAATCCCAAAAAACCAAATGCCGAATGGTCTCTCTGATTAGTGGATGCTGATGAATAAGGGAGGTGGGAATGGGAAACATAAGAGAAATAGAGAAACACTGGACACGACATGGGGGAGGCAGGGGGCAGGAAAGGGGAATGGGTATAGTAAAGATGG
>PVHX01023615.1:0-25398 GCA_004024805.1 Geosciurus inauris
AAAGAGGGGACGATGAATGGGTATAGATGGAGTGGAGGACTGAGAAGCAGAGACTGGGAAAATATTCTCTTCACATTTTATAGTCAGCATTTAAATTGCTATATATACAAAGGGTGCTTGGGGAAAGCTATAAAATAATTAATAGTGCATGGGAGGAACATTTATATTTCAATTGTCTACATTTAAGAAACACTTTGCATATCTGTTCAAGGCTTCCAATCATGCTCTTGAATATGAATGAGAGAGGAGGAAACAAAGGAGACCCAGAGGCTAGAAAAAAGCAATTAGAGGGCCTCAGACAGGGCACATCAATCCCTGCAGAATCCCAGGCATAACCTTGTTGCCAAACCTAGAAATCTAAGTCCGATTTTGTCTGGTTCCTTACTGAGAACCCGGGTCCCTTTTGTAGCCTCCTCTGAGATTTACCTGCCCTTATATCAGAACAGTGCCCATAATTTTCCTTCATAATTGGCTTGTGTGGGCCACATGCAATAAAGGTTATTGGGCTCTTACTAGTCACTTCATAAACTTTCAGATGCACTAATTAGGTTTATATGTGTCACGATCCTAGAAGGAGAGAAAACCAATAGCTTTCAGCCAAATTTATCTACACTCACCAGGTCTTGAAAATTCTGTTTTTTCTTAGACCAGAAATTAACTTGCATCTTTCAAGAGCAGCTATGAACAGTAAAGATCCGAAAGACTTTGCATCACTTCACTTTTTTTTTTTTACTCCAGTGACTAAGATAGGCAGAGAAGTCACTATCCCCAATTTTATGCACAAAGCCGCTGAGGCCAAGGTGAATGATTTTCCTGAAGTCATTCAGCTAGTGGTTGGTAAAATGGAAACGAGTAACATTTTATTTCCACTAGATGGCGCTGCCCACTAAGCTAGAGACTGGAGCCAGGTGCTACTCTGTCAGTGGTCCACAGAGCTTGATTCTCAGTGCAGGTTTCCCCGTTAAATAACTAAAAGAAGCCCGCATTATATATTCAAGGGTCTTCCATGACTTCTCTGTTCAACCATAGTTTAGTGCGGTTAGTGTCATTGTGCAGATCTGAACGCGGCCTTTCTCCAAGAACATGCTCTTTTCTAGAGGACTGGTGTTTTGCAGGCAGCATTTATGTATTTCTGAAGATTGGATTCTTAAAAAACTTTGACATAATTAAAATGGATATATATATATAAAGAAAATAAATCCTACATTCCAGAAAAATATGGACTTATAGAAACAAGGCTAACTAGTTAAAATGATACCACTGAAAGAAAAATCATACCATTTTTGGATAAAGTTTTCATAGTAATAACTCAATAAATAATAAGAGCAATATTACCTTGAAATTTGATTTTCTCTGAATTTCAAGCATACAAGAAACAATGTAATACTAACAGAGTTCTAATTTCTTTATACTTACTATACTCTTTCTATTCCAGATACTAAAATAATATTGTTAATAAATATGAACAAATACTAGCTGTGTTCTGGGTATAGTCTGTGTTACTGAATAGTTCTATTTTGGTTACTGTTGATAATTGCTTTTTAAAATTTTTATTTTGTATATTTAGTAGACTTATATTTTAGAACAGTTTTAGGTTTACAGAAAAATTGCCCAGCAAGTAAAGAACATTCACATATCCTTCTTTTCCCTTCAGTCTTCTGTTATCAATATCTTGCATTTTTGTGGTATATTAATTAAAATTGTTGAAACAATATCAAGACACATTGTTATTAACTGAAGTTCATAGTTTAAATAGGGTTCATTCTTTGCATTGTACATTTTTGGAGTTTTAACCAATATATAGCTGTGTATCCACCATTACAGAATCAATACAGAATAGTTTCACTACTCTATATCTCCATCTATTCATTCCTCATTCTCCCAGATCCAACCCCTGGGAATCGCGGACCTTTTTACTGTTTCTGTAGTTTTGCCTTTCCCAGAATGTCATATAATTAAAATCAAAGAATATTTAGCCTTGTATAGACTGGCTTCTCTCACTTGGCAATATGTTTTAAAATTTTCTTCATGTCTTTTTGTGGCATTTAAAAAATTGCTAAATAACATGCTATTACGTGGACATACCACAGTTTGTTTATCCACTCACCTATCAAAGAACATCTTACTTGCTTCTGATTTTTGGCACTATGAATAAAGTTACTGTAACTATTTATGTTCAAGTTTTTATGTGGGCATAAGTTTCCAATTCATTCTGATAAATGCACAAGAGCAGGATTGCTAGATTTTATTTTCAGTTTTGTTAAGAAATTGTCCAATTGCTTTCCAAAGTGACTTTGCCATTTTGCATTCCCATCAGCAATGAAGGAGAGTTCCCGTTGCTCCATATCCTCAGTATTCAGTGTTGTCAATGTTCTGGATTTTGGCCATTCTCATAGGTGTGTAGTGGTATCTCACTACTATTCTAATTTTTATTACCCTAACGACATCGGGTATTGAATGTCCTCTCCTATGCTTGTATGCTATCTGTATATCTTCTTTGGTGAGGGGTCTGTACAGATCTTTTGTTCATTTTTAATTGTATTGTTATTTTATTGTCCAGATTCAAGATTTCTTTGTAGTTTTTGGATACTTGTCCTTTCACAGCTATGTCTTTTGCAAATATTTTCTCCCAGTATGTGGCTTGTCTTTTAATCCTCTTAGAAGGACTTGCTTTTAAGACCTATTAGCTAACAAGAAAATTTGATTTCTTATCTTTCTTCTGGCAGTTTCTTCATGGTAAGAAGCCTCTGGATTTCAAGGCAGGCTGTGCCTCAAGACAGGGAGAAGAGTTTCCTTTCTCAACATCAATTTGTTTACATGTAAATACAAAGAAATTGAGTTGGATTATTTGTAAATCTGCTTATAGGCTGAATATCAATTGTTATATTTGATGGCTGTAAATTACAAATATAGATTTTTCAGAAGCTGACTTTCTCTATATGGATTCTATTATGTGGTATTTTTCTGATTCTTCATATATACTGATATCAGATATGAAGAGTTCATTCTTTAGATTCTGTTCTATGCAACCTTATCTTAATATATTCGTAATTCTGTAAAATCAATAGCAGATTAATTTTGGAATACTACACAGTAAAACTTGCACACACAAAAAATAATGAAACAGAATCCAAGTTGGTGAGGTTGGAGAAGGAAGAACAAAGGACCACTAGAAACTCTGGGGCAGTCAAGAAGACTGCTAGGATGTGTGGTGGACTTGGCCTTATGGATGATGTTTGACATTTTGGAAAGCAAAAAAAATGAGGCTTACCTCCTATCCTGCACACCAGGGAAATTAAGGTAGCTAAACACAAGGACTTGTGGGAAAAAAAACGCAAACTTTGAACTTGGAAGTTCAAAGATGAGAGACTGAATCACAGGGATGATATGCCAGTATACAAGGAATATATTTTGATCTCAATTGACAGTGAGTGTCCTCCAGGATTTGTAGTTAGCTTACTTTAAGGCTCGTTACCTGGCTTTTTCCTCTATGTGGGAGGCATCCATCCCTAATCAACCATCATCACCTGATCCTTGCGCCATCTCCTCCACCCGCCCTTCCTGATTCCATCACAGCAAATCAGTTTTCATTTACCTGAGATCCTCATGTTTTTCCTCTGTCCTTGCCTGCTTCTTTGATATCTCTTGATACATTCCTCCCCTCTATGAGACTTGTCACACAAACAACCTCACTAGTATCTGTAAGAGCTATAGTAAAAGCACTTACAGAGTCAATAGAACTGCTTCCAAAGTTCACTCCTCTCCCACATTTTTGCAGGCCTGGTAGCTCTCATTAAAATCCAAATATCTCAAGCCGGACGCGGTGGCTCAAGCCTGTAATCCCAGCACTTAGGGAGGCTGAGACAGGAGATTCGCATTCAAAGCCAGCCTCAGCAACGGCGAGGCGCTAAGCAACTCAGTGAGACCCTGTCTCTACATAAAACACAAAATAGGGCTGGGGTGTGGCTCAGTGGTTGAGTACCCCCGAGTTCAATCTCCAGTACCAAAACAAAACAAAACAAAAAATCCAAATTTCTCTTCCCCAAGTGAAGCTTTCCCTGACCCCTCAAGCTAAAGTGGACTCTGTTACCCTTTTTTGTCATACCCCCACTAACTTCCATTTCTGCCTTCCACTGCAATTTTAAAAATCAACTTTCACTTCTATAAGTTACCCATATGATTTTTGTTTACTGGTGGTTGCCATTACATTTTAACCTAAGAATTATAAAAATGAACTAGTATCTTTGGAATCGGCAAGTGTTCTTCCACTGAGTTACATCCTCAGCCCAATTAATATCTTTTCTTCTCTAAAACATTGACAAAGTTTAATCACCATTACCTTCTCATTTATTTTTTTTAGAATCTTCAATACATATTTATGATTTTTTGCTCATTGCTTTCTAAATTTTTCTTCTTCTGGGTTTAATTTCCATCTTATAAAAGTATGTCTCTTATATAGTAATTTCATTAAGGATTTGTGGGCTGGGGTTGTGCCTCAGTGGCAGACTACTAACCTAGCCTGTGTGAGGCACTAGGTTCAATTCTTAGCTCTGCACACAAATAAATAAAATAAAGGATTTGTAAGTAGTTAACATTTCCTCTTTTTGTATTTATGAAAATGTTTTTAGTCTGCACTTTGGTCTTGAAGAATCATTTAGTTTTCTGTTGCCATCTATTCTGACAGTTATTTCCACACTACTTTGAAGATGTCAGTCTTTTGTTTTCTTGCATCTATTATTACTTATGAGAATATATATTACTCTAATGGTTTGATTCTAGGATTTTAGAAATGCTCCTTGAAAAGCTTTTGTTTTGCAAGTGTGTTCCGCAAGTGCAGCAAGAGGTGGGGCTTTTAGGCAATGATTAGAACTGTAACTTCATCACTGGATTAGTCCACTTGATGGAGTAAAAAGTTGGATGGATTACTGGGTGGTAACTGTAGCAGGTGGGGTGAGGCTGGAGGAAGTCGGTCACTAGGGTTGTTTTCTTGGAGATTATTTCTTGTCCCTGGATCCTGTTTTCTGTCTTTCTTGTTCCCCACTGCCATTGGCTGGGCTGTTTTCTCTCACTACACCCTTTCACCATGATGTTCTGTCTTATCTTGGGCCCAGAGGAATGGAGTAAGCCAACTGTGGGCTGAACCTCTGAAACCATGAGACCCAAACAAACTTTAAGTTTGTTCTTGCTAGGTTTCACAGGATTGAAAGCTAATTATCAATCTAATTGTCATTTCTTTTTAGGAATTTTTTTTTCTGTTCTCAATGGGAATTTCTCTTTTTTCTTTTACAGTCTTTAGTTTTACTAAATGTCTAATATGTATTTATTTCATTGGTCTTACTTAGAACTCATTGTGCTTCTTAAATCTTGGAGTTCAGATCTTTCATTGATTTCCACTCCCTTCTATTATTTCTCCTACTCTCACTTTATTTATTGTTCTGATTCTAGTGTCTTAAGGTGGGAAGCTAATGCCATTAATTTGAGGATTTTTTTCCTAATATAGATGATTCGTTCTATAAATTTCTTTCTAGGAGAAATGTTATAATTGAAAGGATTGTTAGAGATCAAAATACTCTTATTTTATTTATATATGGAGAAAGGAAACTGAGGTACAGAGAGGATTGGCCAATGTAGAATACAGTAATAAATAAAAAACAGTGAATTGCCAAGAATATATTATTTTCATGTGTCATAGATTGAAAAACTCAGGCTTATAGGAATTAAATGTTTTATTTCATGTTACATGAAGTGATAGAGGCGGATCATTTGTTTATGAAGAGTGTACGAGTGTGTGAAAGTGTGTGTGTGTGTGTGTGTTTACACTTGCATACTTCTAGTTCTTTCTTGAAAATCAAGTTCCTAGTCTCTGCTCCTAGACCTTGGACCCCTTCTGCAGTAGCCCAGGAGTAACTTATGAAGTCTAGAACTATCTGATTCATAGGATTCTGAGAATGTGTATGCCACAGTATTATGTAGAGCCAGGATGAGGACATGTCCTCCCTAGTTCTAGAATAGTATCTTTGAACAATGTCTACATCAAAAGTGAGAAAATCTTTTCCCACCTCAAAATTTCATATCCCTCATCAGTTTCACCTCCTCAGTACAGTGCAGACATCTTTAACATGTGACCTGAGGAGAGACAATTGCCCTGAAAGGTTCATAGTGGGAAGGTGGAAATTTTTTGGGGGGAAGGGGTCAAATACTCTGGTATTTGACCCACTTGCCCCTCATGTCCAACATCTATCAACTTGAAAAATATTTAAATGTATCAGTGATTTATGATATAATCAACTGTGTTGGAGGTGGGCACAGATGAAAGCACAAATTCCAAAAGAAAAGAATTACAGGTTATAATTAGTTGTCTCTGCTTAATAGATTGAAAATTATATTGGCAGAACAGGACAAAAACTACTAATTATACTGGTTTGATTCCAGAACCCTGATGTTTGAGCAGGGACCCTAGAATTCTCCTAATTTTCACTGTAGCCACTACATTCATCATTTTACCTATTCAGGGTTGATGTCATTAGGCAAATGTTTTGAAAAAACAGAATATAGCCAAGAAGATTTTTGAATAATGAAATGATGTGTAAGTATTAACTGGTGGTTCCTTCTGTGCCAGGATTCAAAGTTTCAGTATTGTTGGGAATTTTGCAAAGAACAAAATTTTTAAGATTGCTTAGAATTCTTGTCAGTAGATTTTATTGGCCACTGTGTTTAATCATTGACATCCTGTATGTCTAATGCAGGGGCAGTTCATGTTTGTGGTTGATGAAAATGCCAGTAATTGGAGGGCTCTCACTTTCACATACAAAGACATTTGAAACAATTGATGTTGGCATATGGCATTTAGACTACAATACCAATTCAGAGTGGACAACAAGATGTAGAGCTGTGGTGACTGTGACATGACCCAACGGTATGTCCTTGGAATGCCTGTGGCTTCATGTACCATTTAGAGAAGGGTATTCCATTTAGAGAAAAATACTCTCTTCTTTGTTCTAACATTGTTAGAACATTTCACCAAAGAAATATATGCAATTATTTTGAGAAGTAAAATAGTTTCCAAAATCTACCTCCAATTTCTCTCACCTAAAGCAAACGCTTAAGACTCCTGGCTTTTCTTTCTGAATTTAATATTATATTTCTAAATAATATGGGTGGAAAATTATATTTTTCAAAATCTCTGCAATAAGGTCTCCATCTCCTGTGCTTTTCTTGCGTTGTAATATTGCATGCTTCCCACAGAGAGCTAGTATCCATGTTTCTTTCTTTTGAATCAATGGGGGCTTATGACGTGGTAGACTTTGTGAATTTGTGATTTCAGTGACCAAGTCATAAAAAATGGTTCAGTTTTCTTGGACAATTGCCTTTGGCGCGCTATAAGCTCCCAGGTAAGAAGTTTGAGATCACCATACTCTAAAGAAATCCGTAAAGTATGGAAAAGCCGTATTGTAGTATTCTAGACAACAGCCCCAACTGAGGTCCTAGACAACTGGCAGAATCAACTCCATTTATATATACGATAATAATGAACTATAGTTGTTGTTTAAGCTGCTGAGTTCTGGATGATTGAAATATTTGTGTATATTGCTATCTTTTAATTTGCTGATTTTAAACAATCTATTGTCTTTTATGATAAATTAAAAATGAAGATCTTTTCTCTATTTCTTCTTATCCTGATATAGTTTTAAATTATAAATTTCGGTTAAATTAATCACTGTGCTTGCATTCTTATGCCTGCAGTATGCTTTTATTGTTCCTTTTATGACTCCTTATATATCTTTTTAAGTGATTGAGTAATTGCCTTGATTTTCCATCTGCCTAATTTTCTTGAATTAAATTAATTTCTTCTCATTGCAAGAACCTTCACAACAGTTTTGGATAAGGTCAATTATAGAAAGTAATTTAACAGTTTCAAATTTTTTCTTGGAGTTATCTTACCTGCAAACCTTCATTTTCCGTCTATCTGTGCTTATTGTTCTCTGCCCATAGGTCATCCTAGGATTTTCTTAAACTATCATTTTAGAAAACTTCTTTGATTTTCATCCATTTGGATTTCTTGTTTTCTTCTTATTTGGTTTAGTCCCTTATTTTGGTGGAACACAGTCTCCGTGTTGAAAAGATGGTACCACAGCAGAGGACATGATAATGATGATCCTGAATAATCCTGTTTCTGCAGTCCAGGATGGAATAGGACTGTGAAAATTCTGAGGACCTTTCATTCTGAAAATATCTTTTTAGAATTTGATGCTTAAAAATATTACAGTTCCTTTGCAACAACTTTATGTTTGAATGGAAATTTTCAGCTTTTGGGAAAATAGTGAACTGTTATATGTGTTTCTAGAAAGAAGCTTAACTTGGAGGAGAGAAGTAAAGAGAGGTGACTGGGCCCTAATCGGAAGCCTGAAAGAAGGATGAGGACAGTAGATGAACATATTTATGAGACTCGTGTACAAAATAAAATTAGGGACGTTGGAACTCTTGCATATTGCTAATAGGAATGCAAAATGGTTCAGTCATTATGGAAAATAGTTTGGCAGGTCTTTGAAAAATAAAACACAGGATTGTGATATGATCCAACAGTGCTACTCCTATGTATATAACCCAGAGAATTGAAAACAGTTGATGGTATAAATCCTGTACACAAATGTTTATAGCAATAGCCATCACAGTAGTCAAAGACTGAAAGCAATCTCTGTCCATCAGTAGATGAATGGATAAACAAGATGTGCCATATAATTCCATATAATGGAATCTTATTCAACTCTAAAAGGAAATGAAGTACTCATATATACTACAGTGTGGATGGACCTTGAACATTCCACTCAACAAAAAGAAGCCAGAAACAAAAGGTTTGATTCCATTTAGATGAAATAGAATAGATAAAGCCAAAGGGATAAAAACCAGATTGGTGGTTGCCTGGTGTTAGGTTGAGGGGAAAATGAAAAGTGATTGCTTAATGGGTATGAGGTTTTATTTTGGAGTGACAAAAATATTTTGGAACTAGATAAAGGTAATGTTTGCACAATATTGTGAGTATACAAAATGCCATCGAATTATTCACTTTAAAGTGGCTCATTTCATGTGATGTGAATTTCACAAGCTTAATTTGGATGAGGGAAGCAGAAAAGGGAGCGTCTGGCCTCTAATAGTGATCCTATAGGAAGGCCTACTATATTCTAGGCTGGGGGATGGGAAAATAGATAAGTACATTTGTGAGGATTGCATATAACATTAAAAAAAGTGGACACTGCTATGGGTATATATGAGTCTATTTTGACTTTCTAAAACAGGATTTTCCTTCTTAATGCTTTTCTATAATATAATGCTTTAGATAGGAAATGTTCTAGACAGTTTAGTTCTGGCCAGCTAAGTAGATTCTGGGCCACGAAAACACACATTGTGATAATAATTGAGAAATGTGTTATCAAATGAGAGAATGAGGGGAAAAATGACATGAAAAAAATTAAGCACAAGGTAATATTTAGGGATGTATACATCTGAAGTAATATTTGCCAAATGATTTTTTTAATCTGTACAATTAAAAGCAAAACAGAAGGAGAAGGAACACATGACGAGGTAAGAGATTTAGCTTAGTGGGCCTCCCTTTGGCCAGCGAGGCTGAGTGCATTTAGGTGCACAACTGAGTGCAGCTCTCCTAGAAGCAGCAGAAACAGAGCTTGCCAAGGAGCCAGCAGCATGGCCCCCATTAAGCTGTAACCCTGGAGCCTCCCAGTTTTATTTTATTGTTTCTGGGAGGCGAGTGTTGTGCAGTTCTTAGGCAACTTTCTTTCCAAGCAATTAAGTCTCCCATATCCCCATCTCAGAAGCCACAAAAAGGAAGTAAATAAGAAGGGGAGACAGCAGCGTGGTGGGGGCTTCTAGGTTATTTATTACTTTAATAAATCTGAGCTCCTCCCAGCCTGCCTCAAACTCCTGTTTCTGTCAAGCTCCTGAGGACATACGATCGCTTAATTGTAGAGTTTGTGGGCCGAAGTGGGCACCAAGCACAGTTTATTGTGCAGGAAAGGCTGTTAAGTGAGACAATATGATAGTGCCCTGGACAATAAGTCATTAGGCAGAAATTAAAAGCAGAGAACTTCAAAGTGCCTTCCCCTAACTTGTATTAACCTCTTAAAGGAAGAGTTGGAAGTGTCAGTAACTGAAGGGAAAGGACAGGTGGCTGGAGAAGGTTTTTGTCACAGGAGGACGAGAGGAGAAGGGCTGGCTTTGGCATCGTCACATATACCCTGCCATCCTAAGGGCACAATCCTAACCTGCTCAATCCAGATAGTAGCTGTCTTGCTTGGAGAGGGGAGGGCTACCAAATACATGGCAATGTATTTTCTTTTTTAATGTATAAGTTATTGTCTTTATTGTTTCAGATATTAAATACATGGATAAAATAAAAAGAAATGACAGGTCTTAACCAGCATCAAAAAGAATTATAGAATTTAAGAACATTATATGAAATAGGGCTCTTGCACAAAATTCTTTTAATTGCTCCCAAGATATGTTTTATCTATCAGTGTTAGTATCCAAAACTGCAGTTGTTATATTACAATTTAAATAATAAGATGGATGAAAAAATGCTTACCTTTAATTTTCATCTGTCATCTTACTGGAACTTTATTCCATCCTTGATTCATATGGGGCACATTGTTATCTCCACATGAGAAGATGGCCAGGGCTTCTAGGTCTTGCTTGTGTTCCTGGCGCCCTGACCCCAGCTGTTGCGTTTCCTTGGGAGCAGAAAACTCTCGCCTCATGGAATAGTCTCAGGCTTGAGTTTGAGTTCATTGTCAGTGGAGTGTTATCTTTTGGACCAAAGTAAGGTTTCTTCCTTCTGGAGTTAAATAATAGGGGAACCAAAAACTTTGAATAATGGCCCATCAACTGATCACTGCTTGTGACAGTGTGACAAAGAAATCCAGGGTAAGTGAATAAAAAAGGCCATTTCAACTTGCTTTTCCTCCTACATCTATTGAAGTGCTCTGTCTTTATGTGTACACTAGTCTCCTCCTATTCATGGTTTTGCTTTCTGAGGTTTTAGTTATGGTTATGCAGTCCAACATGGTCAGAAAAGATTGTTTTGACTCTTCCAATAGACAGACCACATTCAATTAACTTTGGTTACAATATATTGTTATAATTGTCCTATTTGATTATTAGTTATTGGTATTAATCACTTACTGTGCCCAATTTATCAATAAAACTTTATTTATGTTTAGGAAAAATTAGCACCTATAGGGTTTGATACTATCTGCACTTCAGGAATCCACTGGAGGTCATGGAACATATCCTAAAGATAAGGAGGGACAACTATACCCTCCCACTCTTTGTAAACTCTTTTTATTAGACTAGTTTTAGAGCAGTTTAAGGTTTAAGCAGTTTAACAAAAAAATTAAACACAAGGTATAAGAATTTCCTGCATACATCTTTGTCCCCACAACTATATAACCTCCTCTGCAATCAACATCCCACAAATGAGCAGTCTATTTGTTAATTGATGAGCCTACATTGATGCCCCATTATCACCCAAAGTCCATGGTTTGCATTAGGCTTCACTCTTGGTGAAGTACATTGCATTGCTTTGGACTGGAGGATGGCAAAACTTTGCCTCTACCCTCTTTGTTTCTCTGGCTGGGACTGAGAATTAAATTGATAAAAGAAGCCAGGCACGGTGGTGCATGCCTTTAATCCCAGCACTTTGGGAGGCTGAGACAGGAGAATTGCGAGTTCAAAGCCAGCCTCAGCAACGGTGAGGCACTAAGCAACTCAGTGAGACCCTGTCTCTACATAAAACACAAAATAGGGCTGGGGATATGGCTCAGTGGTCGAGTACCCTTGAGTTCAATCCCCAGTAGCAAAAAAAAAATTGACAAAAGATAGATTAATTGGAGAAAAGTATACAGATTTTTACACCTACATAGGAACTAGCATATGAAAATAAAGAACCAACGTAGCAAAACATAAATGTTTAGATAGTAGGTTGGACAAAGAGTAGCAATTGTGGAAAAATAACTAAAAAGTAGAGGAGGCCAAAGGAGGAGAGGGAAGTTATTTTAACCATGTCTGCATAGATTTTTCTCAGCTTTCATCCCCATCTCTGATGACGGAAGTCTTCTCATTTTTTCTGATCAGAGAGGGCACCATTCACATCTAAATTTCCTCCTGTCTCTGGAGTTAAAAATGTTCCTGTTTTACTGGGATGGGATGGGCAGGGTGACCTTTCTTATCTGTTGTTTTTCAAGTGCCTTTAGCTAAAAATAATTCTTATGCAAAAGTGGCATATTTTGGGGTGACATAATCTGGCATCCTTCAAGACAAATAAGTACATACATATTATCAAATGATTACACAGGATAGTTTCACTAGCTTAAAAATCTTCCATGTTCTACCTTTAGTTCTCCTACCCTGCTAACTCCTGGCAACTGCTGATCTTTGACAATCTCCCTTGGTTTGCCTTTTCCAGAATGTTCTGTAGTTGGAATCATACAGTCTATATTCTTTGCAGCTTGACTTCTTTTGCTTAGTAATATGCATTTCAAATTCCTCCATGTCTTTTCATGCCTTTGTAGCTCACTTCTTTTTAGTGCTGAATAACATTTCATTATCTGGATGTACTTGTTTATTTTTCCATTCACCTACTATGTTACTTGTGAGTTTTGATGATAATGAATAAAGCTGCTGTATTTTGTGTGTGCCTATGTTTTGGGCCCTTTGGGTCAACACTAAAGGGCACAATTGCTTGATCATATAGTGCTATGAACTGAAAGTTTGTGTCCCCCTCAAACTTGTATGTTGAAGCACTAATCCTCAGTACATTAGTGTTCAGATGTGAGGCCTCTGGGAAATAATCAGGTCATGAGATGATGCCCTCACAAATGAGATCATTATAAGAAATAATGCATGGGAAATAATCTTTCTCTTTCAAGGATACAGCAAGATGGCAATGGTCTGTGAACTAGAAGACAGGCTTTTACCAAGAATCCAACTTTTACCAAGAATCCATTTTGGACTTCCAGCTTCTAAAAGTGTGAGAAATAAATAAACATTTGCTATTCAAGCCACCAGTCTATGGCATTCTGTTTTAACAGCCCAAACTGACGAAGACATAGGGTAAGAGGAATTTTATCAGAAATGAACAAACTGTGCCAAAGTGCTGTATCACGGGGGGTGAATGAGAGTTCCTGATGCTTCACATCCTCACCTGCATTTGGTATTGTCAGTGGTCTGAATTTCTCAATGTAGTGGAATCTCACTATCAGTGAATCTCTTTTAGCATCTCTGCTTCTAAATATTGCTTCTCCGTGTTCCTACTTCAGATAGTTATAAACTGATTTCTGATTCCTCCTGTCTCAATGACCCCTTCCCTTGTTCCTCTACCCTTTTGTTTTTATCTCTTTGATTACTGTCTATTTTATTCATATTCTCCTTTCTACTCTTTTCTCATTTTTTATCCTTTTCCTACCTTCCCCACTTTCTTCTATTTCAATATACACAAACATGAAATTGCAGAGTAATATATATTTTGAGTATGTATTGGTTGCATTGAATGTATTAGTTAGCTCTTAATTAAAAATAACCAGTGTTGACCACTTTACATTTCTCTCAGGGAAACAGAACCAAATAAATCAAATTTCTTTTTGTATGTAGCTCATGATTTATTTTTGTCTATAGAGTCAGTAAATCTCAAGCATAATTTCCTACTCCATTATTAGTCTGTAACCTATAAGGATTTTAGTAAATGGAAAAAAAAATTGATTCTCAACATATTTCTAATCCTGTAAAATATTGTATGCTCAATCCTGTATTGTTTAAATTGAAACAGAATCTTTTTTTCCTCTTAAGCAATTCATAGCTGAGTGTTGTTTTCTTAGGAATGCACTTGAGTGGAGAATTGAAGGATGACCTTGTCATTCCAACTGTTCCTTCAGTTTTAATGATGTTTGTTTCCTCTGTTTCTCTAGTTACATTCTGCCATTGTTAAGGAAAATTATCCAAAACTTAGAAACAAGGCAAAATGATCCTGTGTGTCATTTGATGTCATACAAGAGTGTTTTATAACAAATCCACTCAAAGGTCACCTCACATGCTGGAGAAAGTAATTTTGAGTAGTTTATTATTTATTATTAAATTAGGACTCAGACTCTGTAAAGTTGGCTGGTAAATTGTGGGTGGCTGGTACATTGCAAATGATTTTATTGGGTAAAATAGATACCTCCAAAAGCTATGGTTTTATTGCTCTGTTAAACTTGAATCAGCTTCCAATCTCATCCTTTTATTCCACTGACATATATCAGTTTCTCAACATTCTTTTTCAAATTAGCATTTGCCAGACCAGTTCCTTCACTTTGGCCCATCTTTCTACTTATATAAGAATTAGCATTTTAAAAAACACTCTGTTTCCTTCAAGTTGAGGTCAAGTGACATGTAGGGACTATCCCTTATTACTTCTGCAACATTCATTGTATCTTTCAGAGTTTTTGTAATTAAGTGAGCTAATATCTCTATATTCACCAAAAAAGTGTGTAATTTTAGAGGCAGAACCTCTGGTGGCACACTTTATAGCCAATTCTTATCTGTGAAAAGAGAGATGGCCTCCTTAAACCTTTATTGGATTGAATAGGATTGGACTGCATCCGTCTCCATTGTCTTCAGCCTTGGGCTGCTAACAATAGCTGCATGGAAAGAAAGCTTTTGCTCTCATAGAATATCAGTTATTGTAGATCTCCATTATGGTCTCTTGGGAGCACTTACGCTGGCTAGTGTCCATCTCTGGCCCAATTTTGAAACCTTTCCCAGAGTCTCTATTAGCAGCAGAGAAAGTTTGAGTCATCTTCCTAATGCCAGTGAAATGTCACCCAGGTTCCACCTTAGGCCATTGCATCATTCCTTCCCTATCAAGAAATTGTACCCACCATGGGCTAGGTTCTGCCTGGGAATTAGATATAATGTAACATTTATGCCCTTCTTTTTTTTTGTTTTCATATGTTGAAATTAATGTGTCATTGGGAAGATTCTAAACAGATGGGGAAAGGTCAAGGTTTCTTTGTTGCTAAGTGTGTTTCCATGGCTACAGCAATATGTGTGCGTTATCAGAAAGCATCATTTGTTTGGCTGCCGGTGGCTCATTAGAGGAAGGAGGAGCCCCGCCTTTATGGTTCTGGGTGGTTTATTTCTGTTTTACTTTTCATCTTGCTGTGAGAAACATAGTGATAGGTTGAAACACAGAAAAAACTGGTGGCTGTAGGTGAAGAATACCCACAACAGGTTCACACTTGCATATAAATAACCCCCCCAAAACTTAATTGAGACAATTGAACTCAGATGAAGTAAATTCTAAGAAAATGAAGCAGATTGCATCGAGCAAACGTCTGGGTTCTGCTTGTCTCATGGCCTCAACCAGTTTGTATGTGACCTGCCCCTTCTGTTCTTGAATTTCCTGGAACTTGGATTCCAGTATCCAGGGGATGTTTGGGGAGACCCATTTCATTTGGGAGTTCTTGGGAAATACTGCTTTCATACCTGTTGTTTTTGTCAGCTCTATGGTGATTGTGCTCTAATGCAATCTGGGTGTGCAGCAGAGATCACGTGAAGAGGAACTCTTTATACCAGGCAGCATTAAGACTAGGGTAATTGACCAGGATGATCCCAATGGAGGTGATCTGTAATGAAAATGATACAAATGTATGATAAACCGAGATTTAATTCAAGCAGAATTCAAGAGATTCTGATCGGGCTAAAATGTGGCAGTTTGTGTCATTGAGTGTAATATGGATGTTGGAAGTCTATGTCAGGCTGTCTGATTTTGAGTAGGACCTCAGTTAGTAGCTCAAGATTTGGGGCAAAGACCCAGTGACCCAGAAGAGAAATTTATAAGGCAGGCTTTAAAGGACCGCATCTAAGGACAACTGAAATGGGCACCAGTGCAGTGAATCTCATCCAGACTAAATGACAGCAAAGGTAATTCCAAATTCCATTAGCCTATGGCTCTAGGCTCCTGGGTTTGCTGTCCACTTCAGTAAAGTGCTGTCCACGTCAGTAAGGACTCATTTAAGTTCTGTCAAAAACCTGGAATTTATTTGTGCCCGCATATCCAGCATGCAGGACCAGAGCTCATTCATAGCAGGGTTCAGTAAAGTGTGATTTTAGAGGGCTGTGCCTGAGGGACATAGAGTTTGTGCCTGGAGCCATGAGAGACTAGAAGAGCCAGGAACTGAGAAGTTCCACTATCACCATCAACAGCACATCTCCAGTCTGTATCTTGGTCTCTCTGGAGGATGACTGACACTTTTCAAGATAAAATTTTGCTGTGCTAAGAGGTGTGTGAGAGTCCCAAGAATGGGTCTCTTCCCTATCTACAAGTAATTTTCCATGCCCTAGGACTGTCCTCTCTTCTCTGGGCTTCAGTTTCCTTGGGTGGTCCAATTTAGGCCTGGGCTTAATGATCTTCTAGTGCTTAATGATGCTAATGAGGATCTTTTTAATGTACACTAAAGCATCAACAGTACATAAATTGCTGTCTTAGTCTATTTGTGCTGCTATCACAGAATATTGGAGACTAGATAATTTTCCAAAACACTGAAATTTATTTTTCAGTTTTGGAAGCTAGGAAGCCCAAGATCAGGGCATCATGAAGTTCAGTGTCTGGTGAGGGGCCTGGCCTCCCCTTCCAAGATGGCACTTTGTGTCTGCATCTTCTGAAGGGGATGAACACTAAGTCTTTACATGGTGGAAGGGATGGAAGAATAAGGACTGAACTAGTCCCCCCACCCCCAGTCCTTTCATGAAGTGCTAATCAATTGACTTAATGCAGATATCATTCATATATATATATATATATATATACAAACACACACACACACAATTAGTATATATATTTGGCATATATAATAAAATATATAAGACACTAATCCATTTAGCAACTTATCTCTTCCAAAAATACCCCAATTCTTACTACCACCACAATAATGATGATTAAGTTTTAACATGAATTTTGATTGCTTTACACATTGAAACGACAGCAGTTGTTTGGTATCAAATTTTACTTTTTTGTCTTCTTGGAATGAAACCCAGGACCCCTTGCATGTCAGGCAGATCCTCTACCACTTAGCCACATCCCCAGTCCTTGATATCAGAATTTTAAAATGAAATAAATCTATCTGTAGTTAATAGCTTCAACTGATACTACAAAAGAGCCCACCTATATCTGATGGTGGAAAAACATGTATCTCCTGCTGCTAGTTGAGCCTGGGCCATCACGATTTCAGTCAGTCCTAGATGATTTCTGCAGCTGACTAACCATTCTTTACTTCTTCTCTATCCAGCTCACTGTTGCTATCATGTCTTTTTAGAAGATTTCTTCGGTGCCCCACTTTCTGCAGGATAAAGAATACACTAATTAGCTTTCCATTGAAAGCCATGCACAAGCCATCTTTATTTTCCATGGCCACTTACATAAAACAGATTGACTGGGCTGCTTGTACTCCCCCAGTCTGGCCATTTTTCCTCCCTGCATGCTTGTGCTTTTCTGGGCCCTTGTGCTCACAGACTGGTGCCTTGCTCTGAGGTGTGATTTACATCTTCCAGATCACCTGGCTAACTGTTTACTCTTTGACACACCAATAGCACCCTGGAATGCTTCTGTCAATATGATGTGGAATGTGCCACTTTACACTGCCTTCGTCTGTCTAAGGGAGCAATTCATAGCTTATCTCATTCATTGCAGCCCCCCATTCTGGGCAAATATATTGGAATGAACTGAATATTGATCTCTGCTCAGGCTATTTCTCCTTTTGGAATCTTCTTTTTCCATTAAGTCTCTCTTCCCTATGTGCCTCCCCAACTCTGCTGCATTTTGCAGTTGGTAAGCTACTTTCCAGTCTTTCAAGAACCTGCATATTCATCTGTTCTGTTGGGAAACCTCACTTGGTTCTCTTCTCCCAGTTAGCTTCATTGCTAAGGGTTGGAGGGAAATGGCTGGCACTTCACAGTTGGATCCCAAGGTCCTAGTCCAGCCTCTGAGTACATGGTTGTGGAGTAAGAATTGTTTATTTGTATTTCTAAGAATTATTTCATCTGATAAAACTAGAATGTTGTAAAGGTAGGGCAGATAATACAAACTTTTTAAAAAATATATAAAAGGATTGTGGAGTCGTACACATAGAACTTGGTGGAGATCCAGAATTGAAGGCAGGAGATGTGGAACTCAAACTAATATTTTGATTTAAATTGAATTATGTTTTTACTATTCACAAAGTGAGAAACTGCCAGAGTCCTCTGCTCATGGACCCTAGAACCCTACTCACCCATGTAGGGTCACCCAAAGCGTTTAATATGGTGCCTCCAGTTCTCCCTAAGTCTCTACTAGTCTCTCACTTCTCTGTGAGTTGGCAAAAATAGCTGCTTCCTGTTTGTGAGAAGTCTGATGTTTGTTGAGTTCCAGGAGCTAAGGATTTTGTTTTCTTTACATAATTTTTACATAATTTCTGCTTATTTATTACCTTTATTTTTTCTTGTGGCACTAGGGATGGAACCCAGGGGTGCTTACCATTGAGCAACATCTCCATTCTTTTTTATTTTTTTATTTTGTGACAGGGTATTACTAAGTTGCTCAGTCTGGCCTAGAACTCTCAGTTCTCCTGCCTCAGCCTTCCAAGCAACTGGGATTATAGGCGTATGCTCCCATATTCAGCTTGTTTATTACCTTTTATGAATTTTTGTTGCAGGCTTTGTCAATTCTTTGGTAGAGAGTATATATCTTTGATTATCATTTGTATCGGCCTGTAAGTAAGAGAAGCTGGGCTCAAATTCTTATTTTCTGGCTCTGATTCTATGACATTTCCAGCCACCACATTGTCTAATCCAGGAAAGGGGAGGGTTACAGCTTCTTGGACATGAGTTATCACATTCTTCATAACACAGATTTGAAAAATTCCTTTTTTTCTCTACCTTTTGGAAATTCCCTTCTTCTCCCAGGAAACTAACAAGCAACCAAACAACATCTTTGGCCCAATTTGTTCTTCATAAAAGCAGAAAAGCCTGACTTCTCTATCAGAAAGTGTAATTATTTTTCATTTCTGTGCACAGCTCTGTCTCAAAAGTAACTTGAATTTCAAGAAGAGTGCTTTTGATACAATGTGCTCTTAATAATCCCAAACTCTACCCCGGGGAAAAATGACAAGGGAGAAAAGGAGTTCTCTGGGAAATACATACTCAACGTGTTTTCTTGGATGAAACTTCTGCTGTGAGCACTGATTTATTTTGTGAAATTGAAGTGTTGGGGGAAAGAATAAGTAGATGGTCACTTGTTTAGAGAAGCTTGAGAGAGGAGAAAAATCCTAGCGTGATGGAGTCATAGATTTAAAAGGGTCAAAAACCCTTAGAGAGAGAATCTCCTAGAATTATGTTTGCCAAGATACTGTTTATAACCTTTTAGTCAGGCATGAAATTGAATCAACATCAGCATAAAAAGAGAATAAAACAGAACCAAAATAGCAAAGTACAATGCGCCAATAAGATTAGATATTGTTTCATGAAAATTCTGTTTCACACACACACACAGACACATACATATATACACACTATCTGATTTCAAATATATTTTGTACAATGGGTGATGTCAAGATATTTAGAAACCATTATACTAGCCTAAGGCTTCATAAGGACTGGAAAATGCCTGTTTTCTTCATCACTGAATGTCCTCAGTCTAGCACAGTGCTGTCCCAAACAAATATTCCCTAAATATTTGTAGAATAACTGAACTTTTCTACCCTGTTATCTTAGTCATAATATAGTGGGCCTAGAGAAATGAAACACCTTTTCTAAAGTCATTAAACTGGATAATGACACAATTAGGAGTTCTTATTCTTTGTTTGCATTCTTCAAAAATATTTTAAAAGTTATTGCTATAATTGTTAATGCTTTGGTGACAATCTATTTTCCATGAATTTTATATGATATTTTCCCTTCGAACATAAATCTCCTTCTAGGTATTTGATCCTTTCCTATCTCCCCAGTCTTTCCTATGTCTACCCACTATCCCTGTTCTTCATCAAGGAATAACTGACCCTGTCTCCAGACCATTGGCACCATCTCACTCCTCAGTGTGCCTAGTCTTCTGGTCATAGTCTCTTCCATTTGGCTGCATTCCTGTTGTCTTAGCTTCTAAACTCCGTGACCTGGACATGAGAATCATTAACTTACATATTTTCCTACTTATTTTACTTAGCTGTGATCACATCACATGGATAATTCTGCATTCTACTTTCTTTTTCTACTGATATTTTGAGTGACAACATGTTTAATGATACTGAAATGCCCTTAGAAAGAGGGACCCAGAAAGATGATGGCTTTTGAGAAGACCCAAACTTGAGCAATCTCTACATGCCAATTGGACAAAAGAAATTGAGTTCTAGGAATGACTGTTTCCTAAGACAAAGGAGATGCGTCTTTACATTGGGCTATAGACTCTCATTGGCTGTTGGGCGTCAGAGCGTTTTGCAGTAAAACCCAGCAAACTTTATTCCTGATCAATGCTGTTCAACATGATGGTGTGGATCAGGCTGGATCCTCCACTCCCTCTCCAATGTCATACTGAACAATGTAAGAGGGGGATGGATTCTTATCAATGACAAGTTGGAGGAGTGGTATGTGCTGGTACAGTGATGCACTGTTTTGTACTTTGGTCATGTTTGAGAGCACAGCGACTTCTTCCTGCCTTGATAATTATTTAAGTAACAGATGAACAAGGAGTGACTGAATAACTTAGGTGGCTTACAGAACTAAGAATTTTAATTCTAGAATGAAAACAATGTTTTACACTCAGGTAAGAAGACACATTATAATTTCTTTTGAAGGCATCAGATTAGAAGACATGAGTTTAGTTTCTGGCTCTATCTCCAGGCGCCTATTTATTGGGAACCAGCCATTTCTTATGTTTAAGCCTCAATTTCCACATCTGTGAAATGAAGGCTTGATAAGACCAATGGTTCTAAACTCTGGGCACATATCAGAATGACCTAGAGAATTTTAATAAGCAAACTGATTCATGTGTTTGTTCCGCTCATAGGGATTTTCATTTAATTGGAAGAGAGTGAGGTCCAGAATCAGGTATCAAAACAATGTTCCTCATTGTTGTAAAGTACAGTAAGGTCTAGATGATCTCTAAAAGCCTTTCAATGACAACAACAGTGAAAACATTACAAGGTATCAAGCAGAACACTATTTAGTTATGGCAGAAACTCAACTCACTAAGGGGAAAAAAAAGATAACAAATAGTACCTCACTGCGGGTCTTCATTTGCCACCAAATTTGAACTTTATTTCATTCTTTGGTTTGATGATATGTTATCTGTGATGCAATTTGGATTTCTGTATGCACCAAGTCAAGTTGGAAGCCCTGAATTCACCAATTTCAGATTTGCCAGTGGAAAAAAGAGTTGCTTCCTATTAATATCTGTACATCAATTCCAGATAAATGCTATTTGGACTTGCTTTCCCCTCTTTGTGAGTTAGGTTATTTGACTGACAGTCCCACAACATGGTGGTCAGCACAGTGTTCCACTCCCACCACCTTTTCAGAGAACCTGCTGTAAGGGCACAGTTGATTGACAGCCTTCAGCCGCCATACCTACTGATCCATTGTATCATTGTCTATAACCAGCACAGTGGGTTTGCTCAAACCGAGCCATTGCTGCCTGAGGAGCGACTCCCCTAATGAGCTCTCAGGAGTTCAGAGACTCCCCACTGGCCTGGTTGACACCCTTGCATTAGAGCCTGATATCCTTCCTTTCCATTTTTCCTTTCCTTTCTGCTTATATAGCTATCAAACTCACATTATGGTTTCAATGAAGCTTCTCCTTCTTATTTCTTCTTTCTCTCTCTTCATCTTCTACCGGTATTTCCTCCATTAAATCTCTTGCTTTCTATTCCTGGCTTGATGTCCACTTCTGGGGGACCTGAGGGGATGCAGACTAAAACCACATGGAGTGGGGATGAGACTGTTCTCCTGACAAAGGGATGTCAAGTGTTCCAAAGAAAATATGCATCCACTATAGGATGCAGCTTTGGGACCCTCTGTCTAGTACAGGTCACTCTACAGGGCAAGTGCCAAGGTACAGAGTGATGAGGCAGGTTCCAAACCCTTAGATGTCCTCTAGGGGATGGATATTTGCAAGGGTTACTGAAATCCCTAAGGGTCAAGACAAAGGCATTGTGTCTGATTGTTGAGGAGTTTATTAAAAGTAATTAATCTAAATGCAGTTATTACATGTGTCACTTTGAGATCCCTGTAGACATTAGCATGTAGTCATTTGTTTTATTAATATTTCACTGTTCATTTGATATCTCCAGGTCCCATTTTGCTTATTTTTTTTAAATTAAAAAAACACAAGAATTATAGCCTCTATTTAGTCACCATTGGGAATTGATAAAAGCTACTATTACTACTACTATTGCTACTCTCTGTCTCTCTCACACACATATAATTCAGATTTGAGTTTTGGTTGTTGTTTTAAAATTCTATCTTTTTTCTTTCTTTCTTTTTTTGATCATGGAGATTGAACACAGGGGCACTCTACCATTGAGCTACATCTACAGCCCTTTTTATTTTTAAATTTTGAGACAGAGTCTCACTAAGTTGCAAAGGCTAGCCTCAAACTTGTGATCCTTCTGCCTCAGCTTCCCTGAGTCCTATAAGTCGCTGAGGTTATAGGCAGGCACTACTGCATGTGGTTTTAACAATGCTACTTTTAAAGGGGAACGTCATCAGGATCAAGGCATGAGAAGGTTTAGTGGAGGGAAAGCAGAATTCCATTATTCCTTAAGCATTACCCTCAAGATACTGACCCTGGAATGCCATTGCTTGCTTTCATTCTTTCTTTGGGGAAAGTTATTTAAGAGCCTATTGTGGGCATGCTCGTATTCCTTAGAGGGTTTCTCTTACAAGAGATCATCCTTTATAAGCTCTTCAGTGTGAAGTACTCATCAGCTCAGATATCTAGCTGGGAACTTGCTGAGAGTGGAATGAGAAAGAGGGAGCACCATATCTGTGAATTTGGGGGTAAGGAAGAGAGATGTCTGGGGCATGAGGTAATGGCTTATAGGCTAGCTTGAAAGGCCACTGGAGTCAGTGGTGGAGCTGTTGGGCTACTGGGCATCAATGGAGAAGCCAGGCTGGAAAACGGAGAGAATGAACAAGAAACGAAGAAGGATGAAGGCAGAGGTTTTTTACTTTCTGATTCTGCCAAGGGCCTGGCTTGGACTCTCTCCCTTTGCAGGAAAATGTATGAGAGATATGGTGACATCCTGAGAGAACAGGTGGTCACAACCCCCCTCCCCCTCCCCCGCATCTCTCCAGCCAGAAGGAGGTTAACGTCCAACCCCTGGTGAGTCCCACTCGATTCATCAAGCAGAGCGGGATGATCGGAGGATCGGTGCCAACCCTCCCTCCTGGCCAAGCTGTGAGACCAACTGTTCCTTATTTTCTAAGCACTGAGCTGCTTCTGGACTTTGATTCTTTATTTAGGAAATGGATCCAAATTCCTTTCCTCTGGACTTGCTTGATTCCCAAGCCTGAAATCAAGCCAGTATTGGCTATTAGCTATTCTCTCAGCCACACATTTAGTAATAACCACACCAGACACTTATGGGTTCACTTCTTGTTTTCAAGGGCTGTTGATGTGATATTAGCAACAAATCTCTACATTGAATTAGGCAGGAGTCACCACCTGTTTGACTGATATGGGTCATAAGACCTGAAGAAGCTGACAGAAAGCTGGTGTCAATGCCAGGAATCCGACTTCAGTCTCTTCATATGTGGTCCAGGGATCTTAGTGGGCTAACCCTTGGGAAGAAAACCCAGTCCTGCTTCCTATTGGGTAAAGCCTAAACTCCTGCAGAATTTTCATCTTCGGTTCTTCATTCTACAAATAAAGGAAAGCTGACATTAATATGGTAGGGATGAAAGCCACCCACTTGACAGGGGAAAAGTAGGAACTTGTAGGAGCAGATGGTTGTGCCTATGATTTAATAGGAAGAACATGAGAAATGGGAACACAAGAAACATCCATAGGAAAACTGGATTTTGTCCTGACTTTCCAATGAATCAGCTCTATAATATTTTCAAATCCACTTATTCTCTCTGAGGTTTGCTCTCCTCTTCTTTTAACCAGAAATTAACACTGCCATGTGTATTTTGTAGGGCTGTTAAGACAATTCAGTGAAACTGTGAAATAAAACTGTTAATGTCATAAAACATAATTTGAATAGAAAGGTGTTTTTTGGCATTTTAATTATTTGCACATAGGAAGACTAAATATCTATTGGAAGAATAAGCAAAGAAATGAACAAATTATTTGGCTCTTTAGAACACCCTACATATTCAAAGAGCTCTTAGAATCTTTAAGTTTCTCTAATCTTCTCTTCTATATTGTTCCTTCTTGATTAAGGGAAAATTGTCTTTTCTCTGTTCCCTTAAGTGGTATCAATCTACCAGGCACAACTTTGATCCCGAAGGCATGTATGTAGTCACCAAGAACTATTCATGAACCCTGAAATCAGCAATGAAAGACCCTGCCCAAGCCCCAAACACTGAGAGGGCTTCCTGGACCTTAAAGATTTCCTGCCCTGCTCTTTCCTCCACCAAGGAAATTTGTTGTCAGAAAGTTTGTCAGTAATGAAACTCATGGACAACACAGGGGAACACAATTATTCAAAGAACCTTAGAGCTAAGAGCATCCTGGGAGACCATCTTAATTACCTTCCTTATTCTATAGTTGTAGCTGTTGTGGTCCAGAGGAACGGAAAGCCTGCGTGGTACTCACACATCTAGGAAGTACAAGAACTGGTAAGATCTAAGGCTTTAGATTTCCTTATTTATAATTCTGAAAGAAGACTGCAGAAAAGGAAAGCTGAAGGAACCCTCAGGATTATCTGAACTTGGGGCTATTTTTAGATGGAAGTGAAAATTTCAAAGGTCTGCCTCTTGTATTCACACCTCCCAAATTTGAAGTCCTCTCTTTGAAAATTTCTTCATCCTAGCCACAGTGAAGTTCCTCACTCTAGCCACAGTGCTCCCTAGTGCTAAGTCTTCCTGAAGCTAACCTATTCTATACTTCATTGTTTTCCCAATTTACACTGTAGAGGACTCCAGATTTCATGACCACCTTCTTATTGTTTGACCATTTTTTTTTTTTTTTTTTGGTACCGGGGATTGATCTCAGGGGCACTCGACCCCTGAGCCACATCCCCAGCCCTATTTTGTGTTTTATGTAGAGACAGGGTCTCACTGAGTTGCTTAGCGCCTCGCCATTGCTGAGGCTGGCTTTGAACTCGCGATTCTCCTGTCTCAGCCTCCCTAAGTGCTGGGATTACAAGCGTGAGCCACCGCGCC
>PVHX01023617.1:0-25399 GCA_004024805.1 Geosciurus inauris
ATTAAAAAAAAAAAAAAAAGAATATGGGCTAGAGCTGGGCACAGTGGTGCATGCCTGTAATCCCAGCAACTTGGGCAGGAGGATGGCGAGTTCAAAGCCAGCCTCAGCAACTTAGTGAGGCCCTAAGCAACTCAACAAGACCCTGTCTCTAAATAAAGTACAAAAAAGGGCTGGGGATGTGGCTCAATGGTTAAGTGCCCCTCGATTTGATCCCCAGTGCCAAAAAGAAGAATATGGGCTGGGATGTCATGGTGATCTTGTTGAAAGTTGCAGTCTCAGGTATGTTTGAGCCTCAGGGGAGAGGGTAGGAACTACAAATCCATGGCCATCATACTAGCATCATAAAGGATACTTTAGATTGGGATCCAGAGGACCCTAGAATGGAAGGAAAGACAGAAGTATGAACAGGGGTATGCGAGAGGCCAGAGGCAAGTTCTTCCAGTGGGAGCAAATGATAGCAGCTGGTTCGCTTTTGGCCTTGCTCTACAATGCTCATTGACTAGATTTCATCCCTGATAATGGATCTTTATTACCTTGAATATATTCTTTGGTACAAACAGCAGAAGGTCTCAGAATGTTGAACTTGGAGCTCTGTGCTAAGAAAAGTGGCAGTGGTAGAGGAACCATCCGCACCCTTTATGATCGTTTTTACAAAAAGATTTTGCTCTGCAAAGGACCAGCCTGTCCTTGCATTTTCCCAGCTAAGATCCTCCTCCACCCTTCCTCAATGACTCACTCTCTATGAAATCTCATTTTCTTCCTCTCTTTGAAACAGTTTGCATGAGTAAATGTTTTCACTATTGCAATAGCCTGAGTGAAAGCATCTCCTTAATTGTCAGGTGCATTTTGTTTTTCACAAGTCCAAACTCCTTAGCTTTTGACAGGAGGTCCTTCGTGTCCAACCCTGCACCTGCATGCTCCCTTATTGCCTCTCCTCTAGCACACCCTGTACACCAGCCTCACAATCTATTTGCATTTTACCATAAGTCCTATAGGCATAGAATGATGTAATGCTTTTCTTCATATATAACTGACATATATAGCCGACACTTCTATAACAATGGACAGGTTAACAAGAAGAAAGCATAATGAATTTATTTAAATGGAAGTTTTAGTGACCTGGGAGTCTTGAGAAATGAAGACCTAAAGACCCAGGGAAAACTGTCTATTTTTGTGGTTAGGATTGTTGAAATCTAGCCAGCCATGCGGAAATGCAATTGGATAGAGGGGTGTGATCTAATGGAAATAGATCGAGGTAGAAAACTCAGCAAGTTCTGGCTGCTCGGGTGCTTCTGGACCTCTTCATGTGGCACTTCTTTCTCCCTACGTATGGGGCAGGATCCCTCTAGAATGAGGATCTCCAAGGGAGAAGAGAGAAAGTGACCTTGCTTGTTTTAATACAGCCATGTAAACAGCACAGAGGTGGGTATTACCAGAACTGTCCACTTGGTTTAATGTGCTGGCTTGAGGAAAGAAGGGTTCTAATTTCTCTGAGCAATCTTGAGGAAGAATAATTTTGGTTACTATGACTCATCTTAGACGAATATAGCATAGTAAATATGTAAGCCAGTAATTTTGGTTTTTTTAATCATTATCAAGTGTGTATGCACATGATTATATGTGCTATACTTGCATACGAATGGCTGCTTAGTAGGTTTGTTTACACCAGCATCACTACAAACATGAATCATGCCGTGCACTGCCACATTATGATGATGGCTAACATTACCAGGTGGTAGGAATTCTTCAGTTCTATCATAATCGTATGGGACCACTGTTATATATGGGATCCATCATTGACCAAAACATTGGAATTCAGCACATGACTAATGCAGTTTTCCTTGGGCCTTTGGGCCTTCAATTCTGAAGCCTCCTGTGTCACATACAACTTTGATTAAATAAATTTATTATGCATTTCTCATATTAATCTGTCTTTTGTTATAGGGGTGTTTAGCCATGACCCTTACAATGGGGGAGAGGAAAAAATATTACCCTTTCACCCAAGCACTATATTATAAGCCCCCTCCCCATCGACTTGCCTTGAAACAGTTGAAACCCAATGGGACTGTGAGCTACATGATGCTTATGAACAGATACTTAATGAGTGTTTACTGAAGAAAACCTGTTTGATTAATGGTTGGAGAGTGGACAGCTATGGTAATATCCCCCTCTGTGCTATTTACATGGAAATGAGCATTGCTGCTGTTCTCATTTGATTGATAGCACTCACCCTTTACAGATTGGGAGTGCTAATTAAATGTCAAAGGGACTAAATAGCAAACAGTGAATTGTTTCCTAATTAAAGGGAGAGAGCAATTGAATGAACTGATCTGGTAATTGTTCAAAGTGACCAAGCTGAGTCCTTTGAGTCACTGGTTCTTTCTTCACTGGGTTCTGGATTACAGCTGAGAGGCAAACATTTCAAACTCAAATCAGGGCTGGCAAAGGAAATCTTGGATTCCCTGAATTCAAGGATCCCTCTTTCCTCTCCTGCCCCTCATTACCTACCCTTCTCTTTCCTTTCTTTTCTTTTATACTTAAGTTTACTCTTTCCCAACTTTTTATCACTACCACACAAATTATTTTTATAACTTATGCCATATCTATGCACCTCTAATATTTAATATGGTTTGTACACAAAAAAGTAAACTTTATATGACTACCTTAAACAATAACCAATGTTACTTGTCATGAGTCAAAAATTCACCTGAAAAACAAAAAACAAGAAATTCTTGTCCTCTAGCTTGGAGAAAACTCCACCCTCACAGAGCAGAATTCTAAAAGGGCTACTCCGTGGACCCTGGCTGCCTCTGTAGGCTCTCCCTCTTGATTATCTGCTTGCTTTGTGTGAGTCCAAAAGATGTGTTTGAAATTATAATCTGGATCCTGAATGAACACCAGCTATCTCCATGTTTCCTATAATGCAATTGGGTGACATTACTCGAGTTTCCACATGGGAATGTTTTATTACTTTGCTGATCACTCTGTGTCAAATAGGAATTCCTAATTTTTCACTTATATGCCACAAACAGTTCTGAGTAACATCCTCCTGATTTTATTTTCCAACCCTTTAAACCACTTCAGATTCTTTGTTCTAGGATCCTATGCCCCTTTCAAAATTGCAACTAGAATTTGGAACTGACATTTAGTAAGCACCTATTTTAAGGTAATTTGAAAAGTCTATCTCTATCAATCTCCTTAACAACCTTGAGAAATAGGTGTTGTGATCTCTATTTTACAGATGGGAAAATTTTGCTAAACATTATACAGCTAGAGATTCAACTGCCCAGTCATTCACCCCTACTCTGCGCTGTGTCTGTGAAACTGTTGGAGTTTCTTCAGCAGTTCCATCATGGCTGAGTATCATGGCAGCATAGCTGTAGGATTCCCACTTGCTGTATTACTAGTGATAAATTCATATCAGCTATGCCTCTGACTCATTTTCAGTTTGGGCTTCTATGACCATTTCATCCAGAGATGGCAGATAGGTTTCATCTGAATGCCAATGTCAAACAATAAGCAGAAGCTGTGTGGAGCTCTGCTTGGAAAGATTGTTTTTGGGGTTTGGCAGGAAAAGATGAGTAATTGAAAATATCTCCCATGGGCTCTGAAGCAGGAAGTAATAGCACAAGCACCGAGCATTTTCTACGCTTGATGCAATTTTTTCTGGAATTACTCATGTGTTCAGTTATTTCCCCCTTAACATTTACATGCTCCATATTTTCTCCTTTTATTCATGGCTTAACGGTAGTGTTTTGGTTTCAAATTCTTCTTTGGCCACCTAAGTTTTAAAATTTGAATCCACTTGTGTGAAGGTGCTGGGAAAACTTATTTCTCTTCTTTACATAAACCAATGTTATCTATATACCTAGGGTGATATCAAATAAACTAATACAGTACTTCACAGAAGTACTAATAAACTAAATAAACTAAACTAGAAAATAAACTAAACTAGTACTTCACAGAAACTGCCAGTAGGACTATATGCCTGCATTAGGTTTATAATATATTAAAAATAAATTTCACAAAACACTTAATAAGGTTTTACCAATTTTTGTGCTTAAAATTGCTAAGTCCAAAACTGCCTCTTCCTAAACAAATCTAATATTAAGTGGACTACATAATCCATTTTCAATTACACAGATAAAATTTTCCTAAGTTGGAAGACTAGCTCGAGGGTTTGAAAATAACTGAAGTTGTTTGTCTTAAGAATTTCACTGTTAAACTCATTGGCTACAAGTCAATAAAAGTGATTTTTAAAATTTACCTATGGTTTTTAAAGCCCCTCCCATCATTTTTTTTCTTCCTTTTAAAAATAAAGTGGGTCCGAGATATTAGTTTACAAGGGACTTCTAAACCAATAACTAAAGTTATCTTTTCTTTTCTTTTCTGCTTTCTTTCTTTCTAAGAAGGTCATGTTTTCTACTACATATGCCCCCAAAAAAAGTTTTTAAAAAATTCTTTTCCCCAAAATAACTTTTTAAAAATATAAGTATAGGATATGTTTGGCAGGAATGAAGTGAAAATATACACAAAGTACTCTTATAGTTAAAATTCTTGATTTACTGTGCTCTAGAATGAAAAATCACAGGAATTTTTTTTCCTACAAAAAAACACATTAGAGCCAGGAATAGTGGCACACATCTGTAATCCCAGCTACTGAGGAGACTGAGGGAAAAGGACTGCAAGATCAAGACCAGCCTGGAACCTTAGCCAGGCTCTGTTTCAAAAGAAAATTAAAAAGGGCTGGGGATGTAGCTCAGTGGTAGAGTGTTTACCTAGCATACACAGGCCCTGGGTTCAATCCCCAGTACTACAAATGAAAAAAACAAAACAAAACCTCTTTTATGTAATTGAATGAATGAAGTTCTAAGAACTATTTCAACCATGTGAGTGATCTGTAGGTAGAATATTCTGTGTTTAGCGTTTACATACTGATTTTTGTTTAAAAAAAAGAAAAGAAAAAGTTGGTTCTGGAAGCCAAATTTACCTGCTCCAAATTATAGTATTTTCTTTGAGACTTGCTTTTCTCAAGTGCCCCAACTAAAGGCACATGAAATAAGAGCAAGCACAAATCATATGGCACTCTCAAGAGAATATTCATTTTAATTGCATTGATCTTACTTCATAAGGTTAAATACAATTGTTCCCCAGGTAATATATCATTCTTATTGGGGTTAATGTTGAGTCAAGATCTAATTTCAGAAGCTTCTTAAAGTTATTTGAACTGTTTCCTTTAGCCACATAATGATACTTATTGTTCACTTGAAATTTCAATTTACAATGTTTTACTTCAGTCATTTATAGTTGCATATACTTTTGGGGGGGGGGTTTGTTCTTTTCAAAAATTTATTTATAATTTTAATAAATAGTGTGATTCAAAATAGGTGTATATGCTAGGTAAGTAAAGAAACTTCAGAAGACTTCCATTTATGAATATGGCAAACTTTATAACATCAAAAAAAATCTTATGGTTGTTTTGAAAGTTTTAAAAAATAGAGCTTCATGTCCTTTGACACTCTTGCCATCAAGAGACGAAATCTACACCTTCCCTCTTGGTTTTGGGCAGGTTTTGAAGGCTTCAACAATAGAATTCAGCAAAAGTGACACTAAATGATCTATGATGCTATGATGCTGGGATACAAAGGATCATGCAGTTTCTTTGCTGGAATACCTGCTCTTAGAGTCCTAAGCCACCAGGCAAGAAACCCAGCAAAGGTTACCATGATGGAAAGAGCCCGTGAAAGTTTTCCAGCAAACATTCCTGGTGGAGCAAGGCCGGCCCTTCCTATCATCCCCACAAATGCACCAGCATGAGTAAAGAAGCCTCCAGGTGGAGCAGCCCTGTGAATCACCCCCAGATATCCAATGATTCTCAGCTGAGACCTCAGCATTTTGAAGCAAAGACAAGCCATCCTCACTGTGCTCTAACTGAATTCATCACCCACAGAATCAATGAGCAAAATGAAAGGTGGGTGTCTCATGTCTCTAAATTTTGGAATTGTTCATTATTTAGCAATAGATAACTGAAACATTACTTGGTGCCTGAAAAATGGGTGTTTTCATAATAAAACTTAAAACATGGCATTGATTTTAGGGCTAGGCAGCTGGTAGAAGCATGATGGACTTTGAGGAAAATGAGATGAAGTATTGAAGGAAATTGAGAGAAATGTTATGGGAAGTTGAGGGAAAGAGGATCCTTACCAATCTTAGTGGAAAGTTTGGTAATACTGTCACTTGGGATAAAATAGAAAACAAGAGATACACTTAATGAACTCAATGATCTAGAAAAAGAAAGTCCTTTTCTTGTCTTGTTTGTTTTGGTGTTAGGGATTGGTACTGACATGCTAAGAACCTATTCTGCCACTGAACAATACCATCAGGGCCTAGAAAAATACATTTCTGTGCAGAATATTGAAAATATATCCTGGCTCCTTCTCTCTGCTTCTAATAAAATGTGCAAGAGCAATGAACTAAAGAGTAGAGCTTAAACAAAATACAACAGGCACAGGTGAGTTTTTCTAGCTAGTAGAGTTTTCCACGTAAGAAAGGACTTCAAGGGAAAGATAAAGTCTTAGATGATATCCAGAAAATGTCATCTCAGGGGAAAGACTTAATCCAGAGAATGACTTACAAACCTTTGTTTTGACTTCATAAAATTTTAAAGTGGGCCTCACAGACTCTTTTCAAAGTCTTCTGAGGATCTTAAGGGTGTGCCTTGCAGACATACGCCATTAAATATGACTATTGTAAGAGAAACATGAACCAACAAATTTAAGAGTCTTAAGGGGATTGTTCCCTAGCAGCCTGAGAAGAGACCCAACAGACAGAAAGACTTCCTAGCAGAGATTTCTATGTATGACTAATGAAATGTAACATAAATGGATACCCAGAAACTCACTGTTTCAGTCAGCTTTTCTGCTTCTGTGACCCAAAGAACTGACAAGAACAATTAGAAAAAGAAAAGTTTATTTGGGGCTCACAGTTTCAGAGGTCTCAATACACAAGTGGCTGATTCCATTTGTCAGAGCCCAAGGTGAGGCAGGATATCATGGTGGAAAATTGTGGTGAAGGAAAGCATATGGGAACACAGCACCTAGGAAGCAGAGAGAGAAAGAGAAAGAGAGAGAGCTCTCAACATAGACAAAATAAAAATCCCAAAGACACACTCTCAGGGACCTACCTCCTCCCTGTTTTCTAATCAGGAGTGCCTCGTGCAGTTGACCTATGCTTGTCCTGCCCTGGTGTGTTAGATGTATTGAGGGAGAGGCAGATAATTTCTTTTTTTAGTCCATGAGTCTTCAAATCATATCTGAGGAATTACACCCCAGGAATCTCATTCACATCTGCACCTTATTTAGATTTAAAAAAATAAAAACCCTGGACCTCAAACCTGAGTGTGATATTGTGAAAAGATGGGACTTTTGTGGGTTCGTGGCACATATATTTTGTATGTGGAAGGGATATAAATGCTTGTGGCCCATAAGACAATTGTGGCAGTTTTAAAATTTGGCCACGAATTCCTTAACATTTTTTTCTATTAAGAGGTGAAGTCCTATAGACTGAATGCTTGTCGTCCCCTGGACCCCCACTGCCCACCCACCCAAATTTATATGTTGAAACCTAATCCCAATATGATGGTGTTTGGAAATAGGGCCTTTGAGAAGTGATTGCTGTCCCTATAAGACAAGCTCCCCCCAGCATGCTCTCTTCCCTCCATCCACACACATAGGAAGAGGTCATGGAGACACCATTCAGTGAGAAGGCAGGGCCCAAAGGTCTAGATGAGACCTGGAAATGAAACCCACCCTGCTGACATCTTGCTCCTAGGCTTCTAGTCTTCAGAGTTGTGAAAAAAAATTGTGTTGTTTGTGGGCTAGGAGGTAACTCAGTGGTAGAGTGATTTCTTAGTATGTGTGAGGCTGGGTTTGATCTCCAATGCTGAAAAAAGGTGGTGATGGGGAGAAAAAGGAAAAAGAACAAAAAGAAAGAAAAAGAAAAGAAAAAAATTTGCAAGAACCACCCAGTCTATGGTTTTGCTATAGTAGCCCTACCCAACTAAGTCACTTTGGTTAGGAGCTGGGGCTGGATGCAGGTTTCCTTACCTGGAGGTTGGAGCTTGCTTAGTTTGTGCTTCCTACTGATGCCAAAGGAGAGAGTATCCAGAATTTCTTAACAGCTTGCCCATATATGGGGCAGAAATAGTAGGGAGAGTGGTGAACATGAGTCATCAGCAATCAAATATCAAAAATAGGCAAGACTCTTTATTACAAAAGCACACTTAATAATGAAACCATTTAAGTCAGGAATAAGATAAGGATGTCCTATACTTGAATACTTCAATGGAAGCTATTTAACATTGAACTAAAGGTCCTAGAAAAGACACTTTGTGACCCACCTCCCTTCTGTGCAAAGTGTAAGGATTGCAAGGGAAGAAAAAACCTGAAAATTTGGAAGCAAGCTCTTTTAGGTGGATGAATTTGTCTTACCAATTATCTGTCATAAAGCTATGATAATTAAGAAGGCAAGGAATTCCTACAAGTAAGAAAACCACAAGGGAATCAATAGAAAAGAACAAAGTATTCAAATAGGGAATTTACTAAAGTAGAAGCAAAATAAAGAAAAATATGAAAAGATACTTGCACTTAGTAACCAGGGAAATGGATAGAAAGGCACAATGAGATTTCATCTATAGCAGAAAGTTCAATGCATTGATTTGTGAAAAATTGGAAAAAACCCAAATGTCCATCACCAAGAAAATGGGTAAATAAATTGAGTATCTTTTGCAACGGAATTATATTCATGGTTAAGTAAACAAGCTATATGTATCCTGATATATGAGGTAAATATCAAAACAATTTTGAGCTAAATAAGCAAGTTGTTGTATAAGGATATGTTGTATATTTTATATAAGGATATAAAATGATATCATTTATTTAAAAATTTAAAACACGGGAAATAATTCTATATCTTGTTTACACATACAGACATATGCTGTAAAAAGTATAAAATATTCATAGAAGTGATAAATGCCAAATCCAAGATGGTAGTGATCTTTGGAGTAGATAGGGAGGGAAATGCATTGAGGGAAAGGACATAGGGTACTTTCATTCAAAATCTGTTTCATTTCTTATAAAAATATCTGAATCTAAGGTTTGACAAAACTGGATACTCAGTATGTGATGTATGTTGTTTTGTTCTGTATGCTTTCTATAGGTTCAAAGTATTTCATATTAAAAAGGAAAAATGGAACCAGGCACGGTGGCGCACGCCTGTGATCCTCACACTTTGGGAGGCTGAGACAGGAGAACCGTAAGTTTAAAGCCAGCCTCAGCAACAGCGAGAAGCTAAGCAACTCAGTGAGACCCTGTCTCTAAATAAAATATAAAATACGGCTGGAGGTGTGGCTCAGTGGTGGAGTGCCCCTGAGTTCCATCCCTGGTACCAAAACAATAAATAAATAAATAAAAATAAAGGAAAAATGGTTTGGCACAGCATTCTGAGTTGGTTAAAAAGAAGTCACTTCTTGAATATCTCTAACAATATTTGTAAGAAGTTTTACCTTTTCTATTCCTAATAGTCTACTGCAGTGCAAAATATCAAAAGATTTTTATGGTTATAAAATACTGATAACAATGGAACACAAGTATTCCTATACACATATCCTTTTGCTAGATAAACCAAAGGCACAAATGTTTTTTATTCATTCATCAAATATTTAGAGAGTGTCTACTAAACCAATTACTATCATAGATTCTGGGCACAAAATGATAAATAAGATTGGCTTTGACTTTAGGCACCCAGCAGACTACCACCACACTTGCATAGACAATTATTATATATCCATGATAAATACAGATGGAGAGTTATACAAGTCTAACTTGACTGATGAAGCTGGTGGAGAACAATCAAGAACATGAAGAGAGAGCCTACAGAATGGGAGAAAATCTTTGTCACCTGCATCTCAGATAGAGCATTAATCTCCTGGATATACAAAGTACTCAAAACCAAATAACTCAATCAATAAATGGGCTAAGGAACTGAACAGATACTTCTCAGAAGAAGAAATACAAATATATGAAACAATGTTCAACATCTCTAGCAATTAGAGAAATACAAATTAAATCTGAACTGAGATTTCATCTCACTTCAGTGAGACTGGCAATTATCAAGAATCTAAGTGTTGGACTGGGGCTGGGGCTCAGTGGTAGAGCGCTTGCCTCGCATGTGTGAGTCACTGGGTTCGATCCTCAGCACCACATAAAAATAAATAAATAAAGATATATAAAAAAAAGAATATAAGTGTTGGTGAGGATGTGGGGAAAAAGGCATACTCATACATTGCTGGTGGGACTGCAAATTGGTGCAACCACTCTGAAAGCAATATGGAGATTCCTCAGAAAACTCAAAAACCACCATTTGACCCAGTTATTCCACTCCTTGGTTTATACACAAAGGATTAAAATCAGCATACTATAGTGATGTGGCCACATCAATGTTCATAGCAGCTCAATTCACACTAGCTGCACCATGGAACCAACCTAGTGCCCTTCAATAGATGAATGGATAAGGAAAATGTGGTACATATACACAATGGAATATTACTCAGCCATAAAGAAAAATGAAATCATGGCATTTGCCAGTAAATGGATGGAACTGGAGAATATCATGCTGAGTGAAACAAACCAATCCTAAAAAACCAAAGGCCAAATGTTCTCTCTGATATGTGGATGCTGACTTACAATGATGGGCAGGGTAGGGAAGAGTGGAGGTTCACCAGATTGGACGGGGGAGGAATTCGGGGAAGGAAGCGGGGTGGGAATGGGAAAGACGGTAGAATGAATCAGACATAACTTTCTTATGTTCATATATGAATACGCAACCAGTGTAACTCCACATCATGTATATCCACAAGAAGTTATGCTCCATGTATGTATGATAGGCCAAAATACATTCTAATGTCGTGTATAACTAAAAAGAATAAATAGGGGCTGGGGCTGTAGCTCAGTGGTAGAGCGCTTGCCTAGCATGCATGAGGCACTGGGTTCGATCCTTAGCACCACATATAAATAATAAATGAATAAAATAAAGATCCATCAACAACTAAAAAAAAATATTTAAAAAAAATAAAAAGAATAAATAAATAAAATAAAATAAAATCATAAAATAAAGATTGAAGCTGGTGTCTCCTGGGCATGGCAGGAATCCAAACCTGGCTTTGTTCTTGCCCACTCCTCAGACATCTTGCACCAGGACCCTCAGATACAGCCCACTTGTCATAGGCAGTGTCTTCCTTCCTGCCTGCCTGCCTCCTTCCGCCTTCCTGCCTTCCTTCCTTCCTTCCTTCCATCCGTTTTTCTTTCTTTCTGTTATTGGGGATTAACCCAGGGGCACTCAACCACTAAGCCACATCCTCAGCCCCTTTTCTATATTTCCTTTAGAGACAGGGTCTCGCTGAGTTGCTGAGTCTGGCTTTGAACTTGCCATCCTTCTGCCTCAGCTTCCCAAGCGTCTGAGATTACAGGCATGCGCTACTGTGCCCGGCAGCAGTGCCTTTCTTCCCCACATTGGGGAAGCAAACATCTTCAACTGCTAGGGATGAAGGGGCAGTTATCTCCCAGGGCACCTTTGTATCTCTTTTCTGCTTCCTCATGCAGATCTAGACATAGCTTCTCATCTTTAAAATGCTCCAGATGTGAGTCAGCCAAGAGGCACTCCCATATTCTCTGCATTGCAGAGAATGTGTAACAAGCTCTTTGAATCTCCTTGAATTCCTCTTACTCTGTGGTGAGAGAGAAGCACCCATCCCCTGCCTATTGGTCATAAACTAACAAATTAGCATATCCACAGCACACCCAGATCCCTCTCTAGACCCTTTCCATTTACCTTTTTTTTTGTACCCTCCAGGCAGGTGGCAGGTTAATGTTGACAAAACTAATTTTACCATCTCTCACTATGACTTGCTTGTGTGAATGGTCTGGGACAGAGTTTGTCAAACCATGGGCCATGGACCAAATCTGACCTGTCAGCAGTCTTGATATATAAAGTTGTATTGAACACACACATGCTCATTCATTTATATATTGTCTGTGGCTGCTTTCATGCTCTTACGGCAAGACTTGAGTTGTTGCAACAGAGACAGTGTGGCCTATAAGTCTAAAATATTTACCATTTGGCTCTTTACAGAGAAAGTTTGCTAACCCTTGGTTTAGAAATGCACTGTTCAATCTGGTAGCCTCTAACAGTGTGGCTATTTAAGTTAAAATTAAATTAAAAATGTATTTCCTTGGTCCCACTATCTGTATTTCAAGTGATCAATGGCTACATTTGCTTAGTATTGCTGGGTCAGGCAACAGATATATTTCCATCATTGCATAAAGTTCTATTGAATAGGGCTGACACAGAATATTGTTTTAGTGTGTCAAAGCACTTGTTACTAGTGGTGTTTTTGTTGGCCTTTTGACTTTAACCAGAAATAAGAAAAAGTCCCATTTTAAACACATTATTACACTGTTATTAATGTAATTTCTCATTTAATCCTCTCAGTGCCCTTATGAAATAGGGCACTTATTTATAGTTGATGAAATGGAGGGCCAGTATGTAAGTTAGTTCCCACTGCTGTGACCAATATACATGACAAGAACAAATTAGAGGAGGAAATGTTTATTTTGGTTCAGCTTCAGAGGTTCAATCCATGATAAATCACTCCATTGCTCTGGGCCTGAGGTGAGGCAGAACTTCACTGAGGGACTGGCAGAGGAAAGTTGCTCAGTTCAAGACAGCCAAGAAGAAGAGAGAAAGCTCTGTTGAACGGGGACAAAATATATACCCCAAAGGCATGCCCCAGTGTCCTACTTCCTCCATCCACACCCTATTTTTTTAAATATTTATTTATTTTTTTAGTTGTAGGTGGACAGAATATCTTTATTTTGTTTTTATGTGGTGCTGAGAATCGAACCCAGTACCTCATGCATGCTAACCCCAGCCCCCATCCACACCCTATTGCCTACAGTTACCACCCAGTTAATCCATTCAAATACGTTAATCAACTGATTAGGTTGTAGCTCTCATGATCTAATTATTTCATTTCTAAACATTCTTGAATTATTTTACACATGAGTTTTAGGGGACACCACATATCCAAATCACAATAGCCAGTGATGTTAAAATAGGAAACATCACAGGATAACATTTTCCTTGTAGAAAGAGCATTTTGGTGGTATTATGGACATAAATGTTAGATGTGACACTGAAGGCATGATGCCATCTAGCACATTAATATAATAGTGTAGGTGATGGATAATGGATGTGTAGTAATATGCTAGGGCTACTATTACAAAAAATATGTCAAATTGGGTAGCTTAAGACAACAAATTTATTCTTTCATGATTCTGCTAGAGCCATCTTCCCTCTGAAGAAAAGGGAATAATCTTTCCTTGCTTCTTTTGGCTTTTAGTAGTTTTCAGTATTACTTGGCTTATAGTAGCATCACTCCAATCTCTGCCTCCATCATCACCCATTCTTCTCGCCCGTGCATCTGTATATCTGTGTCCAATTTCCCTTCTCTCATAAAGATACCAGTCATTGGCGTAGGGCCAACCCTAATCCAGTATGACCTCATCTTAACTTGATTACATCTGTAAAGACCCTGTTGCTAAATAAGATCACATTCCTAGTACAAAGCCCCAACCCAAACTTTGGGAGACAAAATTCAACCCACTACAGAAGACAAGAACTAATTCAGGGGCAAGGTGATGGAGGGAAGAGGAAGGAGGAAAGTGACACTTTAAAAATAAATTAGTTGTACTGTATGAGCAGTTCTGATGCTTTGAGAAGCCTAAAATAATTTACAGGATTGAGGCTAAAGTGACCTACAAAAGAGAAAAGCTAAAAGGAATAAAACCACTCTGGGGCGAGAAAGAGATGCTGTTTGATGCCTGTGGGCCACCTAAGCACAGATTTTCATTCAGAAAATGTTTGGATAGAGATCCAGATTTAGGGATGAGATTGATCAAGAGGGGTGTTAACAGTGAGGCAGAAGGGGGGGGTGAACAAACCTTGGGGCACATGGACATTTGATGGATGGTGGAGAAAGAGCTGCCCAAGCAAGGAACAGAGAGTAATGATAAACTGTGTTAGTCAGCTTTGCATCACTGTAGCAAAATACCTGAGAAAAATAGCCAGAAAGGAAGAAAAGTTTATTTTGGCTCAGGGTTTCAGAGGTTTTAGTCTACACTTACTTAAGACAGCAGCTTTTAGAACTTTGGTAAGGGAGTACATTATGGTGGAAGCACATAGCAGAGGAAAGCTGCTCACCTCATGGTAAGAGAAAGGAAGGGGCTAGGGTCTGAATAAATCCTTCAAGGGCACATCCCCAATGATCTACTTCCTCTAAGTCGTCCCCATCTCCTAAAGTTTCAACCACCTCTCAGTAGCACCACCAGCTGGGGACCAAACCTTCAACACACAAACCAGTAGGCGTATAGTCCAGATCCAAATTATAACCGAAGCCAATCAGCTGATTATGGTCATCCACAAGTTCCTGGAAGGGTTGGATCTTAGCTAGGAATCTATTTATTACTGTTTCTCACAAGTGATAGTTTTATTTCTCATAAAATGACTTAATAATATGACCCCACTAGAGACACAGAAAAATGGGTTGTCTTGCTCTAAACATTTATGAACAAATAAGATGAAGCTATTAAAACTTACAAGGTTTTGGCCATGTGCTGTGGCACACACCTGTAATCCTAGTGACTTAGGAGATTAAAGCAGGAGAATTGAAAGTTTGAGACTAGCCTGGGCAACGTAGTGAGACCTTGTCTCAAAATAAAAAATAAAAAGGGCTTAGAATGTAGCTCAGTGGTACACCCCTGGACTCAATCCCCATTACCATAAACAAAATAAAACAAAAAACTTATGAGGATTAGATAATATAAAAGATGACAAAATTATGGTGTGAAATGTACTCAATGTGATAAAATAATAGTCCAAATAAATGAAAGGAATTTTGAAAGGAATAAATATGAAGTTCTGTGTTTTGTTTTCTTTTTTTTTTTAAATATTTTTTTTTAGTTATACATGGACACAGTGTCTTTATTTTGTTTACGTATTTTTATATGGTGCTGAGGATAGAACCTAGTGCCTCACATGTGCAAGGCAAGCGCTCTGCCACTGAGCCACAACCTCAGCCCTGTGTTTTGTTTTCAAAACAATCAATTATGATAAGAATATATACCCCGCATGCTTAAAGAGGAGTCAGGAAAAGTTTACTTGTAGTATTGGCTACAAAAACTTATGAAAACTATACTAAGCAAAATAGTAAGATGTGGTGTAGGCAAGGATAGACAGAACAGAACTCAGAAATAAACACATCTACACACGGAAGTGTGATACGGCAGTCCTCTCTTATCTATAGGGGATACATTCTAAGAACCCCAATAGATCTCTGAAACCCTGGATAGTACTAAACCCTAAACATATGACTTTTTTTGCTATAATTTATACTTTTGATAAAGTTCAATTCATAAATTAGTTCCAGTAAGAGTTCAATAATAATTAATAATAAAATCAAACTATTATAATAATATACTACAATAAAAGTTATATGAATGTGGTCTATCTCAAAATATTTTGGGGGATTGAATTCAGGGGCATTCAACCACTGAGCCACATCCCCAGCCCTATTTTGTATTTTATTGAGAGACAGGGTCTCACTGAGTTGCTTAGGGCCTCCCCGTTGCTGAGGCTGGCTTTGAAGTTGTGATACCCCTGAACCTCTGGGATTACAGGTATGCACCACCACTCCCAGTTCAAAATATCTTACTGTACTGTCCACACCTATGTAATGGTATGAGGTGAAGTGCATGGTGTGGGCATTGTGACAGCATGAGACTACTGTACAAGAGTTACTTGAAGCCGGGTGTGGTTGTGTACGCCTGTAATCCCAACACTTGGGAGGTTGACACAGGAGAATTGCAAGTTCAAAGCCAGCCTCAGCAATGGCGAGGGGCTAAGCAACTGGGTGAGACCCTGCCTCTAAATAAACACAAAAATAGATGTGGGATGTGGCTCAGTGGTCAAGTACCCCTGAGTTCAATCCATGGTAGCAAAAAAAAAAAAAGTTACTTGAGCACCAGTACCATATACCCATGACAGTGAATCTGATGACCCAGATGGCTATAAATGACAAGTAGGCATAGCATACACAATGTGGATATGCTGTATGAAGGGATGACTCCCTTTCTGAGTAGAATGGAGTGGGATGGTCGGAGATTTCATCACTCTACTCAAAAAGGTGCACAATTTAAAACTTGTGAATTGTTTTTGTCTGGAATTTTTACATTTAATGTTTTTAATTGCAGTTGACTGTAGGTAACTGGAACCTCAGAAAGCAAACCAATGGGCAAGAAGAACTACTATTTATGATTGAATTGGCATTGCGGATCAACAAATAAAGGAAGAATTCTTCAATAGATGGGGCCAATTGGTTATTTGGATTGAAAAATGGAAATATTTTTATGCAAATACATATATACACCCATACACAAAAACCAACTGCAGATGAATAAAATATTTCAATGTTAAAGGGAAGTGAATTTTTGAACACTACAAGAGTAGAGTTACCCCTGAGATATGGAAAGATTTTTTAATTAAACAAAACCTCATAAGCCCTTATGAAAAAACTGATAAATACAACTACACTGAAGTTAAAAATGTTTGATTATCAAAAGCATCCTAAACACTGTGGAAAATACAAGGCACAAACTAGAAGATATATGTAATACATTAACATGTCAGGTTAATATGAAAAATATGTAAAGGTATCCTATAATCAATAAGAAAGAGATTTCAACTCAATAGGAAAAACACAGAGGCATCTCACAGGGAGGATACAAGAACAACCCATAAGCAAATAAAATGATGTTTAGCTTCATTAGTAATCAAGAAAAAAAACAAATTAATATCACAGTAAGGTACCACTTTATTCCCATTAGACTGGAAAAGCCAATTAGTTGTACAATATTAAGCATAACAAGAATATGGAACTACAGACCTTTTAAGTGCTGTTGATGGGAACGCATATTGGTAAAATGACAGTGGAGAACAAACAAATATTTTTCATTAAAGATGAACACATGCATACTCTGTGACTCTTTATGTACACACCTTAGAGAAACTCTGGGACATATGCATAAGGAGTCAGGTGCAAGAATTGTCACAACAAATGTCAAAGGCATAAAACTAGAAACAACTCAGAATGTTCACCATCAGGGAAATGGATAAATGAAGCAGTGAACATTAACAAACTGTAGCAGTATGCAGGATTGTGGATGAATATTTCAAACAATGTGGAATAAAAAAGCAAATCAGAGAAAATGATAAACAATATGATTCTGTTTGTATGGAGTATAAAAATGGGATAATACATGCAATAATATGGCTTCAGGTTATGTGTTTTATGTAATAAAATGGTAAGGAAATATGAGGTCATGATAAATACAAAATAAAAAATAATAGCATGTGGCTCACAGCTGGTTTCAAAGATATTAGAAATGTCCCTCTTGTCAAGCCACGAGGACTCTGTTGTGAACTTATTTGATTATTCTCTAACTATCATGCTATCAGATATTTTGTATATATGTCACAACTTAAAAAAATAAGCAAATAAAAGTATACTTGTGTATGAAGTATATACCCCACAATTAAAAAAATCTGAATGTGCAACATTTGTGCTTCTGTGACTAGCTTATTTCTTAGCATAATGTCTTTAAGTGTCATTCATGTTGTAGTATATGACAGAAATTCCTCCTTCCTTTTTTATAATGATTAATACTCCATCACATATATATACCACATGATTCCATTTATATGAGGTATCAAATATATTCCAACCCCTTGATGCAGAAAGTAGAATGGTGTTTGTCAGGGAGTTATTATTCAATAGGTATAGAGTTTCAGTTCTTCCAGATGAAAGGTCTACCATACAACACTGTGCTTCTAGTTAACAATAGTGTAATATACACTTAAAATTTTGTTAATAAGGTAGAATTGTGTTATGTGTTTTTACCATAATAAAAATAAATACATAAATAAGTAAATAAAACCAGTACATTAAAAAAAGAATGATTAGGGTATTCTAAGATTTATATATATATCAGATCATTATAAAGAATAGTCTTTCCCTAAATTATACTCAATTGTGTGATGACTCCAATCCCCTCAGAGGACACTGTGGCAAGGAAGGACTGCTGAAGCCTGTCTCAGGGTAGTAAGTTGTTTTAGTCAGCTATTTCACTGCTGTGACTAAAAGATTTGACTAGACCAATTTTAAAGGAGCAAAAGTTTATTTGAGGGCTCACGGTTTCAGTAGTCTCCATCCAAAGAGAGCAGACTCCATTCCTTGGGGCTCAAGGTGAGGCTGAACATCATGGCGGAGTGTGTGGCAGAGGGAAGCAGCTCACATCATGATCAGCAAGAGAGAGACTCCACTCTGCAGATACAAAATATAGACCACATAGCCACGCCCCCAGTGAACCACTTCCTCCATTCACCACCCAGTTAATCCCAGCAAGGATTAATTCACTGATTAGGTTAAGGCTATAACCCAATCATTTCTCCTCCAAACCTTGCATTGTCTCACATGTGAGGTTTTGGGAGACACTACATTTAAACTATAACATAAGTGATCTGAGTCCATTGCATGTAGGATATTAGAAGGAATGTTTAGTCTGATACAAAGCAGACTAAGCTCTCTTTAAGCATGTGAAGAATTGTCCTTGGGAAGAGAGAAACTTGGTGTTCCAAAGAATAAGAATGCGAAGGCTAACGTAGCAAGTCTTCGACTTCATCCAAGTGCCCCAGAGCTCCTTAGTGAGAGAACATGATGTCTCATGGGGGGTGAATCGAGTCATGGTGGCTGGCAACCATCTGCTGATATGACCATATCATAGAAAGGTCTGTTCCAGTTCTGAGACTCATGGACTCAATGACAACACTTATCAATGAAATTAACAAATTATTCTACATTAAACACTGAAGCATCAAGAAGGACTCCCTCTATTCATTCTCTGCTCTGTGATGAATATTAGCTGTGACTCAGGACTTAGGGAAAATATTTCAACTCTCTTTAGATTTCTCTGTGTGAGAATCAACATGGTGCCTTGAGATGGTGGCTTTCTGGTCTCTGCAGCTGGGGCCATGTAACCTCCTGCTTGGTAAACCAGGATCCTGCATCCATGAATCATAGAAATCCACTTCCAATTAGAACAAGCAAAAAATGAGAAATTTGTCTTAAATTTTAACAGAATATTTCACAAAATTTAAGGACAGGAAGCACAGTCAAGCCTAATGGGATCCAAACTAAGAAAGTGATTAGGCATTCTCAATTTCTCTCTACCTTTTGGTCCCTGTATCTCTTAATCTCCGTGGCCATGTGGTCTTTTTTTACTCATAAAGAGCCTGTTAGCTTCATTCTTTCCTCTGCAGGTAAGTATCCTTGCCTTTTCCACATGCTGTGCTACTTCCCAAGTCAATGTGCAGGCTTAGAGCCATTTCCAAATGTCTAAATTCCTGGTGGAAAATCTTGATTGAATGAGCTTGGACCAGGTGTCCATGACCACATGCATGGTCAGTGCCCAGTAGCATGAGGTGAAATGTGGTTTGAGGGTTTGCCTACATAGGTAGGAGTTAGATCTCAGAGGAATGGAGCAGCTAATGAACTGAGCAGGGACCCCAAATATTTTCCAAAAATCTCTAATTCATGGAGTTGTTATAAGAATTAAAGTGTAAGATACACAGACATGTATGTTACATGTCTTATGACTGACTCAAGGACACCTTGTTTTTTTTTTCCGTTTTCTTTCTTTTGGGTACTGGGGGTTGAACTCAGGGACACTTGACCACTGAGCCACATCCCCAGCCCTATTTTTTTTTTGGGGGGGGGATTGAATTCAGGGGCATTCAACCACTGAGCCACATCTCCACCCCTAATTTGTGTTTTCTTTAGAGACAGAGTCTCACTGAGTTGCTTAAGCACCTCGCCATTGCTGAGGCTGGCTTTGAACTTGCTATTCTCCTGTCTCAGCCTCCCAAAGTGCTGGGATTACAGGCATGCGCCACTGTGCCCGGCTGACACCTTGTTAATGTTAGCTTTATCTCTTATTCCTCTCCTTTGTTTGTGAGCCCCAGTTCTTTTTATGTGAATTTAAAAAACAATATCCTGGGGCTGGGGTTGTGGCTCAGTGGTAGGCACTTGCCTTGCACGAGTGAGGCACTGGGTTCGATCCTCAGCACCACATACAAAATACATAAATTAATAAAATAAAGGTTAAAAAAAACCCAATATCTTTTCTCCTTTGGTATTTTTTATGCCCATTCTCATTATCTTTATTTTTTCCCCACATTTTTTAAAAAACATTTTTTAGTTGTCAATGGACCTTTATTTTATTTATTTATATGTGGTGCTGGGAATTGAACCCAGTGCCTTACACATGCTAGGCAAGTGCTCTACCACTGAGCCACAACCCCAGCCCTCCCCACATTTTTTATTGGTACATTGTAATTGTACGTAATGATGGGTTTTTGTTACATGTTTGTACATGTACATAATATAACAATATAAGTTTGAACAATATCACTCCCCATCCTTTGATGTTTTTGTGAAGATTGTTAATGTATGTGAAAGGACTTTGTAAACTAGAAGTAAAATATAAACATATGTTACCACTATACTTTGGTCAAGTAGCTGGAGGCATCTATAGCTGGAGTTCCCTGGTGTAGCAGATGCTTTGACCTCCACTACCATTGCTTTGGTGTCCTCCAGTTACCTGCCTTACCTTTGTATGTTTGTCCATTTTCTAGGTATTAGACATATACTTTCTCTCTTGGTCACTGACCAAGTTCGAATAAGGATACATTACTCATTTTCATGTACAAATTGGTTAAATTTCTAAAATTTGTTTTTTTGCCCAGTTTTCTTTGTCCTTATCTAGAGAACAAAATAAATCAATAGACAGTTCAGCTACGTCTCACATATGGCCAAATGGGCCTACCCTGTTGATTTTGGCTCTTTCATCCCTATCAGCCACCCACTGACACGTAATTGATTATATCTGCACAATTGTTTTGCTTTTTCAGCCACCTTAATGACTAAATTAGACCAAAGTATACTTATAAGTCACTTCTTATTTAGTCATTATCCTCTAGATAAGCAATGATGGGGCAGGAACTGTAAATTCAACTGTGTGTGTTAGACATAGTCCAGACTCAGCAGCTTAGGAGTGTGGTGCTGCTTGCTTAACTAACATTAATTCACATCACAAGATGAAGGCCAAAGTGTTGTTTGCCAGCACTTCAACCAAAGGAAAATATTGAATAAAATAAAGCTGAGAAACATATAGACATATCTTCATTTTTGCCTATTGTTCATTAAAAGCACAAATTTAGTAGTATTGGCATTATTGAAAATGAGTTAATGTATGTAAATGAATTTTCCTGATAGTTTCTACTTTCTTTTTTCAGCACCATAAGAAAAATTAATCATTTTTAATGGGCATTTCTTTAAAAATGCCACATAAATCTAAAAAGAAAGAAAGAAAGAAAGAAAATCCACCTAAACCACATACAACATACCTTGACATTTGTGAATACTCTTCCTGAAGTCTTTACCTGCCTTCAAGATTGAAGCTACACAAATGTTGTACAGATAAGTGACTTCTTCCTGGGTCACATTTGTCCAAAATTTTAACTTTTACTAAAACTTTATTCTTGTTTAGTGGTTGTGGGTAATACAGAAGCATACTTTGTAGCACTGAGTTATGTCATATGTGATTCTGAGTGCAGTAGCAAAAGTAAGGTTATTTAAAAAAATGCTGGGATCAAATCTACCTTTTTTTAACAGTTGAGTGACACTGGTCAAATTACTTGGGTTTCTCACATCCTATTTGCCTAACTTGTAAAATAGAATTGTAATGGTTTCACTACTTCACTAGTGTCCCCAGGGGTCCATGTGGTAAAGGCTTGGTCCCCAGAGTAGTTATATTGGAAAGTCCTGTGGACCTTTAAGGAGTGGGGCCTTGTGGAAGGTTCTTCAATCATTGGGAATTTTGAAGGTGACAGGGAGATCTCAGTCTCTGAGTCTCTTGCTCTGCTTTCTGGAATGTGATAAAAGTGAATGAATTGTTCTGTCACATGCTTCCACCATGATGGGTGACCCTTACCTAAGAACAAAAGCAATGAGGTTGCCCAGTCTTGACCTGAAAACTCCAAAACTAGGAGCCAAAATAAACCTTTTCTCTTTGTAAGTTAATTGTCTTGGGTATTTTATTATGGAAAACTACTATGGTGATTATAACAAAACTTATCTCAAGGCATTATAGACAAGACTAAGTAAAAAGAAGATTTATCACAGTACTTGGCAGAGAGTAATTGCCAAATAAATGTTCAATTTGAATTAATTACAATTAAAAGAATACAAAAGGTTGACTTGAGATAAGGATTTTGCATGGGAGTGGGCTGTAGGCTCATATGTAAGTGAGGTGACTTGAAGTTCATGGAATTCGCATTAGTATTTTAGCAAAGTTTCCATTTATATTGCAAACTTCTAAGATCATCATTAACAAGTCAAAATTGTGATTTTTCAAACATGTTAATGTCAGAGATCTATTTTAATTACATTTCTCTTTTAAACATCCCACTTGTTTAAAAAAAACAGCAATATGCAGTTCCTAAGTTGTAACATTAATTTGTTAATTAATTAATATAGAGCAAAAAATATTAATATAGTCAATTAATATAGAGCAAAGCCACTTTTATGAACATTTCAAATTTGCTCCCATAGAGTAACCAAAAAATAAATAAGTAAATAAATAATTTAAAAGTGATAAGAAGAATTGTTTAACATGTTATATCTTTGAAGTACTTTTTGGAAAATGTTAGGTAAATTTTGATATTTTACTTGAGCATCTGTCACTTCTCAGTGAACCTTTCACTGGGAATAGCAAAACCATCCCAACAAGGTTAAAACTGGCCCAGAGGCTGAGAAATTTCCTTCACTACAAAATTTAATCTAAAGAGCTCCAAGGTCTAAGTTGGTGTGATTTTATACGACAAAGCCAATTATAGGCATATCTACTCTCTACTTACTGAGAGCTAATTTAAACTAACATCATTTCATATAATCTTTCTTGGGAACTAAATCCTTTGCTTCTTAGGTAAGTAAAACTCTTTTTCAACTTCAAAGGGAGTTTTGCCTACCTTAGAAACTGGCTCATACTTCTAAGCATATTACCCTTACATGATCTCCCTTTTCTTTATATTTCTTTTTAGTTCCTTCATGTCTGAAAATTTTGATGGACTATATATTAATAGATATGTGCGACATCCATGCTAATTTGCATTAGTATCTGTCTCCTTGCTTCAACTGCTTAAGTAGCTTTTAAGAAAAGTTTGGTTGGCATGCTCCTGAGAAAAAACACATTACAATAGATCTAATTATGTTCATATATTGATAGGTATTTAAAAGAGTAAGGGATGTGTTAGAAAATATATAGTCTATAGCATTGGCATGAAGGACACAAATATTTTGGTTTTGCTCTAATATGTTAGTAATGTCCTTTATAAATACACATATCGGCCACATAGAAATGTAGAGAAGCTATACCAAAAAATGTCATCAATTGTTTCATATTGTAAAAATCCCAGCACTGGGGAGGCTGAGGCAGGAGGATCACAAGTTCAAAGTCAGCCTCAGCAACTTAGTGAGACTTTATGCAACTTAGCAAGACTATCTTGAAATAAAATACAAAATAATAATAATAAAAATAATAAAATAAAAGCAGGTCTGGGGATGTGGCTCACCAAAAAACTGATGAACTATAATCTTTGGTGTTTCCAAATCCTTTCAAATGAAAATGCTTCATCAGTCTTCCTTACCTCTCTGAAGAGTAAGCAGGAATCAGGCTTGTCTCTTGGAAAGTCAAGAGTAATTTCACTCAAAGGATTTATGCAAATTGATATTTCAGATGAAGATGTCTCAAGTAAAGGTCAAGACAATGCCCCAAACTGAATTTAGTTTCAAAGGGCAAATAGGAAGTCCAGACTCATTTGTTTCCATCAATATTTTGCTGCACCCACAATACACATGTCATAATCAAATTCAGCCTGAGCAGAGAAGCCTGATCACAGCTTCCTATTGCTGGTGATGCCTGACTCTAGAGCCTAGATATATTCATACAGCAGACACGCTTTGCTCCCCTCTTCACTGTCAGTTATCACTGCATTCCAATTTGGGAAAGTAAAGTCAAGCTCGGTTATCTAAGTTGTATTTTTAATTAACTGAGATTATGTGATCATAACTAAGATTTTGGCAACAGTGGCTAGAACAGACTTATTAATGATGATCAATTATGACCAGGTGGACTTTTTGACAGTTGATTTTTACCTGACAGTATATGTATAGGCTTTAATTAGATAAATAGAGCTAACAAGCTGACCTTACCATCTGTTGTCATTTCTCTTTCTGGGTAGAATGTTTCATTCATTGCATATGAAATTTCAGTCTTCTTCAGTGTGGGGTCCTGTGATTGCCCTGAAAAGTACTTAGAGTTCAATTGTCAAGACAGCAGTGGCTGAGTACCTATTTATTGCCTGTTATAGCTCCATAACCACAAAATAATTTTCTAAAACCAGTTGGTGAGGATCCAAACATTTCCATTCTTGCTATAAACCAAAGGGAGTAAATGAGGCCCCTTTTTCTTTTATCCAGTCAATAATAAGTGAGCATCAAGGAATTATGAGGCCTGAAATGCTCACTTTGCTGTGATGGTTGGTGACAGCTACAGTGACACGGTGTGATAATGACAGTGCTATAGGCAGAATGGTAAAGCTGCAATACCTGACTCAGGTCTCCTTCAGAATTGAGGCAATAGTGATCAAGATTGTGGGCATAAATGGATCACAGATGTGCTCTGGCTTCCCCACTGCCCTCAGAAACTGCTCTTGGCCAAAAAGAACTGCTTCATTCAGGGTTACACCCTTCCTGCTTCAGTTCCTCTTTCCCCCACAACAGCAGTCATCCAATGACTGATCAGTGCAGGAGTAAAATGGCTGTCCCCTCATCTCAAACTGAGACCACTGTGAAAGGCCACTTCTGCTCTAGGCTTACAATGGGATTGTCTGAGTCTTTGTCAAGGACATGTCAGAGCCGGGCGCGGTGGCTCACGCTTGTAATCCCAGCACTTAGGGAGGCTGAGACAGGAGGATCGTGAGTTCAAAGCCAGCCTCAGCAATGGCGAGGCACTAAGCAACTCAGTGAGACCCTGTCTCTACATAAAACACAAAATAGGGCTGGGGATGTGGCTCAGTGGTCGAGTGCCCCTGAGTTCAGTCCCTGGTGCCA
>PVHX01023618.1:0-25400 GCA_004024805.1 Geosciurus inauris
GGTTTCTATTCAGCTCCTTAGCCCATTTATCGATTGGATTATTTGTTTTTTTGGTGTTAAGTTTTTTGAGCTCTTTATATATCCTGGAGATCAGTGCTCTGTCTGATGTGCGTGTGGCAAAAATTTGCTCCCAGAATGTAGGCTCTCTGTTCACTTCATTGATAGTTTCTCTTGCTGAGAAGAAGCTTTTTAGTTTAAGCCCATCCCATTTATTGATTCTTGCTTTTATTTCTTGTGCTATAGGTGCCTTGTTAAGGAATTTGGGGCCTAATCCCACGTGATGAAGATTTGGACCTACTTTCTCCTCAATTAGACGCAGGGTCTCTGGTCTAATTCCTAGGTCTTTGATCCACTTTGAGTCGAGTTTCGTGCATGGTGAGAGATTTAAATTTTATTAATTAATAAATTAACAAAATTAAATAAAATAAATTTTATTTAATTTTAAATAAATAAAATTAAATAAATTTTCCCCATCCTTAGGAATAAGATGGGAATCCAAATATAAAAGGGAATTAGAACCCTAAATAGATAAGCTCAAAAATGATCTTCTCTAGACACATTAAATCAAAATGCTTAACAAACAGAATAAGGATAGACTTTTAAAAGCTGCAAGAGAAAATGACAGGTCACATTTATAGGTAAGTCAATTAAGATTTCAACTAATTTCTCAGCTGAGACCCTAAAAGCAAGGAGGTCTTAGAGAAATATACATATTATGTCCTAAAAGAAAATGGTTTGCAACAAAATTACTATATCCAGAAAAACTATCTTTGAAAATTGAAGATGAAATAAAATCCTTCCATAAGAAAAAACTAAAAAGAATTCATAACCATTGAGCCTGCACTACAAAACATATTCAATGAAATATTTATGCAGAAGAAATAAAAAATACAAAAAAAGAATCAGCATCAAGAAGAATAATCAATTAAGGGAGAATCAAGTCAAAATTAAGCATGAGAAGTAAATCAAAATGGCAGGAAACAAAAGTCATCTCTCTATAATAACACTAAATGTAAATGATATAAATGTTCTAATCAAAAGACATAGATTGGCAGAATGGATTGAAAAATAATAACCATATATTATTTACAAGAGACTCACCTTATAGGCCAATGCATCCATTGGATAAAAGTGAAAGGATGAAAAATGTTATTCCATGAAAATGGAGACCAAAAGGAAGAATGGAGTTATTCTCACATAAGACAAAATAGACTTCAATCCAAAACAGACTTCAATCCAAAATAAAATCACTTCATACTGACTAAGGGAATCAGCCAACAAGATACCATGATTGTAAATTTTTGTGCCGCAAATGTCAGTGTACCTATGTACATAAAACAAACACTTCTCAACAGAAAGAATCAAATAGATTGCAGTACAAAAATACTAAGTGATTTCAACATAACCACTCTCACCATTAGATAGGTCATTCAAACATAAACTAAGAAAAGACTCTTCAAAATTAGAAAATACTATTAATTTAAAGTACCTAATAGAAACCTATAGAATATATATGTTTATTGATTGTACATCATCTTCTGAGAGGTTTCTATTCAGCTCCTTAGCCCATTTATTGATTGGATTATTTGTTTTTTTGGTGTTAAGTTTTTTGAGCTCTTTATATATCCTGGAGATCAGTGCTCTGTCTGATGTGTGTGTGGCAAAAATTTGCTCCATTGACAACTGAATTCACTTGCTTCCTAGTGACACCTGGAACTTTCTCTAAAATCAATCATATTTAAGAACACAAAGCAAGTATAAGGAATACAAAAAAAAATAGGGATAATTCTTTGCATCCTGTCAGATTATAATAGAATGAAATTAGAAATCAGCAACAAGATAAAAAACTGAAATCATTTTAAAACCTAGAGATTAAATAACATACTTTTGAATGAGAACTTGAAAATAGAATAAATCAGGAGAGAAATGAAAAAAATTCTTAGAAATGAATGAGGACAAAATACAACATTTCAGAATCTCTGGGAAAGGTGAAGGCATTTCTAAGAGGAAAGTTCATAGCATTGAGTTCCTACATTGAATAAAGTACAATTCCAAACAAAAAAAATCTAATGTCACAACTTTAGACCCTACAAAATTAAGAACAAATTAATTCTAAAATCAGTGGATGACAGGAAATAATTAAGATCAGAGCCAAATTTAGTTAAATTTATAATAAAATAGACAAAAAACCCAATGGATAAAAAACAGAGTTGGTTTTTTGAAAAGATAAACAAGATTGATAAATTTTAGTCAAATTAACCAAAAGAAATAGAAGACCTATAGCAACAAAACTGAAGAAATAAAAGGATGTAACACAGACACTTCTGAAATCAAGAGGATCATTAAATACTAGTTTGAAATTCTATATTCCAATAAACTAGATAATCTAGAAGCTAATGACAAATTTCTAGACACATATAACCTACCCAAGTTGAACCTTGGGGATATAGAAAACTTAGACCAATATCAAGCAATGAGATTGAAACAGCTATTAAAAGTCTTTGAACAAAGAAAAGCCTGGAACCAGATGGATTCTCAGCTAAGCTCTACAAGATCTTTAAAGAACTAATGTCATTCCTCCTCAAATTATTCCTTGAAATAGAAAGGGAGGGAACTCTACCATAGTCATTCTATGGAACCAATATCACCCTGATACCAAAATCAAAGACATATCAAGGAAAGAAAACTTCAGATAAATATTCCTGATGAACATAGATGCAATAATCCTTAATAAAATACTAGCAAACCACATTAAAAAACACATTAAGAAGATAGTACAGCCAGGTGCAGTGGCATATGCCTGTAATCCCAGCAATTTGAGAGGCTGAGGCAGGAGGACTGCAAGTTGCTACCGCAGCAATGTAGCAAGGCCATAAACAACTTAGTCTCAAAATAAAAAATACAAATGGCTTGGCATTTTGCTCAGTGGTTGATTGCCCCTGGGTTCAATCCCCACTACCAAAAAGAAAATGATAGTACATCATGGAATGGGTTTCATTTCTTGGATACAATATGGGTTCAATATGCATAAATAAATGTAATTTATTAGATAAATAGGGTTAGGAACAAGAATCCCATGATCATCTCAATGAATAAAGAAAGAACATTTAACAATCCAATAGCCATTCAGGTTGAAAACAATGGAAAAACTAGGGGTAGAAAGAATTTACCTCAACATGATAAAGGTTCTATGTGACAAAATCAAGACCAAATCATACAGAACAGAGAAAAATGGAAAGCATTTCCTTTAAAATCAAGAACAAGGCAAAGATGTTCACTTTTATCATTCCTATTCAATAGTTCTTAAAACTCTGCCCAAAGCAGTTAAGAAAAAAAAACAAACTTAAAAGGGATACAAACAGGAAAAGAAGTCAAATCATCACTGTTTGCCGATGACATGATCTTATATTCAGAAGATGAAAAAAAAAAAATTCACCAAAAGACTTCTAGATCTGACAAATTCAGCAAAGTAGCAGGATACAAGATCTATGTATATAAATCTATTGCCTTCTTATACTCTAATAATGAATCTGCTGAGAAAGAAATACAAGAAAGAAATCTGAAAAAGATGATCTTAAATAAAACAAAACAAAGCACTTGGTAATAAATCTAACCCAAGAGGTAAAAGACCTCTACAATGAAAACTACAGAACACTGAAGAAAGAAAGTCAAGAAGACCATAGAAGATGGAAAGACCTCCCATGTTCTTGGATAGGCAGAATCAATATGGTCAAAATGTTCATACTACCAAAATGTTATACAGATACAATGAAATCCTGACCAAATTACCAATGACATCTTAACTGAATAAAAAAAATGTCCTAAAATTCAGGCATAAAGATCAATGAAACAGAAGAATCAGAAACAAATCCACATATTGTTGTCTGATACTTAACAAAAGTATCAAAACATATGTTGGAGAAAAGATAGACTTTTTCCAGTGGTGTTGGGAAAATGATATCCACATGTAGAAGAATGAAACTAGATCCTTATCTTTCACCCTGCACAAAAATCAACTCAAAGTAACTAAATACCTAAGAATTAGACCAGAAACACTGCAAATGCTAGAAGAAAGCATAGGGTCAACACTCCAACATATTGGCACATACACTGACTCTCTTAACAAGATTCCTAAAGCTCAGTAAACAAAACCAAGGATAAGAAAGTAGAATGCTATCAACTTAAGAATTTCTATATAGCAAAGGAAACAACTAAATGTGAAGAGAGAGCCTACAAAATTAGAGACTTTTGCCAGCTACTCCTCTGAAAGGGAATTAATATCCAAAGTATATAAAGAACTCAAAAAAAACATTAACAATGAAATAACTCAACTAATAAATGGGCAAAAGAACTAAACAGACACTTCTCAAAATAAGGTATAAATAACCAAAAAAATATGAAAAAATGTTCAATATCCCTAGCTATCAGGAAAATGCAAATCCAAACTATATTGAGATTTCATCTGACTCCAATAGGAATGCCAATTACTAAGAATACAAAAAAAAAAAAAAATGCTGGCACCGAGGTGAGGGAAAGGTACACTCATACATTGTTGGTGAAACTGCAAATTAGTACAATCACTCTGGAATATATACTGTAGAGATTCCTCAAAAGAGTAGTAATGTAACCACCATATGACCCAGCTACTCCACAACCCAGCATTTATCCAAAAGAACTAACATCAGCACACTATAAGCACATCAGTGTTTATAGCAGTGCAATTCACAACAGTTGAGTTATGGAACCAGCCCATGTACCAATAAACAGATGAATGGATAAAGAAAATATATTACTTATACACAATGAAGTTTTGCTCAGGCATAAAGAAGAATGAAATTATGGCATTTTCTAATAAATGGATGGAACTGGAGAACATCAAACTAAGTGAAATAAGTCACACTCAAAAAGAAAAGGCTCAAATATTTTCTCTCATATGTGAAAACTAGACCAAAATAAGGGGAAAAAGGAGTGGGGAGAATCCCATGAAAATAGAAAGGAGATCAGTGGGACAGAGGAACGTGTTGGAGGGGAAGGGATGATAGATGGGAAAAGAGAGGAAGGACGGAATGAAATTGAACAAATTATACTATATACATATATAAATATTTCATAATTAATTCACTTTTATGTATATCAATAAAGCACTCAATTTTAAAGAAACTACAAATAAATACAGGGAATACCAATAGAGTAGAAGAAGGGGGAAAACAAGAGAGAGGAGGTAAGGGAAAGAGGAAATACTGGGGACTGAAGTTGGAGCAAATTATGTTTCGTGAATATGTCATTGTGTCAAAACGAACTTCAATATTTATGTACATAATATTATTCACTAACTACAATGCACTAATGAAAACATAAAAAAGAAATTAAAAAAGATAAGATTGAAAATAATTCCTTAAAGGATACATGCTAATGGGGGATAGTTTTCAAGAGGTTTTATGGAATGTTTCATTTTTAAAATGAAAATGTATTATTTTAATACTATACTATATTTTGTAAAGAGAACCTGTTGTCTCCTTAGTGAGTGAAATGTGGGCAATAACAAATTAGCCACCACTGATCTATAGAATAGTAGCTTCATAAATAATAGATTAGGAAAGTAGCCCAATAAGAAAGTAGCCCTTTATTTTCCTCTCTCTAAATAGTTACTTGGCCTCATATGCACTTAAAATCCTGAAAGAAGAAATTTGGGCTCTATAATAATGAAGAGAGATAGAGAATATTGATGGGATATAGATATAAGTTTTAGCAAATATTCCCTGTATTTCCAAATTTTTATACTGTAAAACTATTGTACTCCATATAGAACTTCCACTGGATGCTTTTAATTATATATAATGGACCTTTAGGTTAAATGTGAAACTGTGGAAATACCATAGTATAATTAGCTATTAACATTAATTGAACTTTCCCTCTGTGAGGGAAAAGAAATTGAAAATCAGATGTAGGTTTCCTTGCAAACTAATCATCTACTGGGGAGACAGAATTCATGAAAAAGTGCATCCAGTTCTGACTTTCCCTGCCTAGACATCAAAAGGGCTAATATTATTAGCTTAACACTATGCATAACACTTTGAAATGTATAATGTGTTCTCAGGTATCACATCTCTTCAAACCTCTTAGGACACTGTGAAAACTGTAGGGTATAGTGAAAGAATAGGAACTTTGATTTCAAATAAAGCTAGTTGAGTTCTTCTCTGCCTCTTACTTTGGAGAGTTACTTAAAACTTCTGTGCCTCAGTTGTCTCATTTTTATAGTGAAAATAACAGCATACTTTTTTAGGACTACTGTGAGAATTAAAGAAAATGAATGAGATGATTTTTGTAGAGTGATGGCCATATGGTAGATTCTCAATAAATATGCTTCTCTCTTATTATCCTTATTTTGCAGATGAGAAAATTGAACCTATTGCCTGGTACTAGGGTCTAGGTCTCATGAACATGATTAGGGATCTTATCCATTATACCATATGGCTGGGGCCCTCAGAAATGTCCAGTCATCTGAAGACTTACCCTACAGAACATTTTTAATCCACGTTTGTGCTAAGAATTTTTTTTTTAAATTTTCAGTGTTCTCTAGAAAAATTTCATCACAATGGTTGGACAAAAGTTATGGCTCTTGACAGAAGAAAAAATACACATATTGTTCTTCATCTACAGATAAGCTTTTGACACTTAAATGTTTGATCTTTTCAGAGAAATATTACGAGTTCCACAAATTTCATGATACCTTGCACATCTTATACATAGTTAATACATTTTATTGTTCTTTCTTTGATATGTATCACAGAGTCAAAAGAGAATAAAAATGACTGGATAAAAATATGATATTGGTAAGAAGCAAGACTTAAATGGTCAAAAACAGAGGGGAAAATTATAAGAAAAATATGTGGGCATGTCTATCTGCCAAGTCTATGGATATGCCCAGACATAAGACACATACCAACACTATAAGAGGACTAGAGCTAAGAATGCATGGAGGAGGCAAGGGCATGTGACCTATCTGGGAACATTCTCAAACTTGATTTCTTTTCTAATTTTTTAGAAGACAAAAGGCATTGCATTGATAGATGCATATTTATTAATCTTACAGGGAGCTTCTAGAAATCTAATGTTAGCTTTATATAACTTCATTACCTGTCCCAAATATATTTGTGTGGACATATTTACTGTTTTTACCAGATATATTTGATACAGGTAGGTTGAATGACATTGGGATGAGAAGATTGTAGTCTCCAGGCTGTAGGAAAATGGTGACCACTTTGAAATTATAGAAAACCAATTGATTTTGTTTATGTCTGATTAATAGATGCAGGAACTAGAAAGGGAATTTGTTTTCCTACATAGAATCAGTTGGAAAGAAGACCTTGCACCTTCAAGTAGCTTCCTTACTACATTTACAAGATATTTTCCAATATTTCTGTAATACAGAAACATTGACCTAGGGTTTTCCACTGGATTTATATAAACTAAAGTTACACAGCTATTAAAGAATAAACAAATTTTTTATCTTAATTATGGTTTGGATCCTGGAATGTCTCCCAAAGACTCATGTGTTGGAGGCTTAGTTCCCAATTTATAAATGTTCAGAGGTGGGGCTTTTGGGAAATTATTGAATCATGAAGGCTCTAATCATGTTAGTGGATTAAACCATTAATGAACTCACAATTTTAACAGATTATTTGGAGATGGTGGAAAACTGGAGAAAGTGGGAGTTAGTAGAAGGCAATGGGTCCTTGGGGGTGTCCTCTGGGAGACTCTATCTTGTTCCTAGCCCCTTCCTCTCTCTGTTTCCAGGCTGCCATGAGGTGAGCCAAGCTCTGCCCCACACACATTTTCCACTGTGATGCTCTCTGCTTCACTACAGGTTCATGACAATGGAGCCAGCCAATCATGGTCTGAAAACTCTGAGAGTGTAAGCCAAAAAAATTTTCCTCTTCTAAGCTGATTTTCTCAGGTATTTCACAGTGGCAGAAATTTGACTAATATATTACTGAATAGTAAAGATTATTTACATTGTTTCAACTTGTGTTCATTTTTGAGCTCTGAGAATCATAGTTCCAGTTTCATAGCAAACTTGTTTTCTGGAACAACCAGTTCTGAAGTACCTCTGAGTATGCCTATCTATATTCAATTGTATGTTTGTTCTGCTGATCACTGTTTTGGAAGAAATTCTAGTATTTTTAAAGCTCAAATACTTAAAGGGGACTGAGATTATGAATCTTTAATAGTAATGCAAGATTCCCAAATGCTACAAAAGTTGGAAAGCAGGCATGCTTTTTAGATATCTGTTGAGCCTATGAAAGCAAACATACTATTCTGCAGTCATGATTAAACAGCAAAGAATATTAGGGCCAGTTTATATCAATTCTCAGCATTACAAGTGACAAAAATGAGAGTCAAAAAAGTGAATGTGAAGGTCTAAAGTTATGCAGATAGTTAATAAAGTAAGTCATAACCATATCTCTTGTTTCTTTTTCACCATTGATGAATTTCCTTAGAAATTTAATTATGTGAGGATTGCGATGTTGAGAGATACTGACAGCTCAATGTCAACCCATTGATCTGGTACAGATTCACAATGAATGTAATATACAATTATAAAAACATCAGATTATGTTAAGTCTTTTCATTCTAATTACTTGTAGAAAACATACCTTTTTACTTTTCATATATGAAGATGATTCAACAACTTTTTCTTTATATGTCTCTTAAAAATTTTAAACAGAGCTGGGCATGGTGGCACAGCCCTGTAACACTAATGGCTCGAGAGGCTGAGGTAGGAGGAATGAAAGTTCAAAGCCAGCCTTATCAATGGCCAGATGCTAAGCAATTCAGTGGGACCTTGTCTCTAAATAAAATACAAAGTAGGGCTGGGGATGTGCTCAGGGGCTGAGTGCCCCTGAGTTTGATTCTTTGTACCCCTTCCAAAAAAATTCTAGACAGAGATTCAGTTTTCTTCCTGTCATCATGCTATAGAGAACTTCATTTTTAACCAACTAGAAGCTAAAGTGGTGTGAATCCAATCACTGAGTGCCCCTGCCTAACTTCCTACTAGAATCATACAGGGCTTGAAATCAAATTATCGTCTGCACAGATGTCATACAGCAATCTGCCTATGTGATCAAACACTCTGTCATTGCTTCATATGTTGGCTAACAACACAACGAAACAGTCAATGGGTGGTTGAGTTACTTCAAGAGAGACATGTAGTAAAATCTTATCAAACTAAAGAAAACTTCAACGAAAAGACAAAAATCACTCTGCAAAGAGAACTTACAACGCAAAGACAAAAACCTTCTTCAGTCTGTATTTTTTAACATATGCATACTTGTAATTCTTTGGTTTGAACATTTACCTTCTACATTTTTGCTGAAAATTACTAGGATGTGAAAATAAAGAAATCAGTTTGAGATTGAACTGTAAAGAATGGAAACATGAATTAATGTAAAAGGCTTGCTTTAGAGTTCATTTCTTAAATATCTATGTCCAAGTTTTTATCGTGATAAGTTCTATTTGCTATGCAAATTAGTGCTTCCATTTGATAATTTAGTTCTATAATTGTAATATGATTTTTCCTCTTTGAGTCTTAGTTTTCCCATCTAAAAAATAGAGATGATAACAATACATACTGCACTAGAGTTTTGGGCAAAAAAACAAACAGAAACCAAACCTCTATACTTGACATTTTTTGTCTTCTATACTTGGCATATATTTATGGTTCTATTCTATTGAAGATAGAATTTTATTATGTGACATCTAGTTTCATTTCTAAGTCTCTAATTTTGTAGCAACCCGCTTTTCAGCATCCAACACGCACTTACTACTTCCTTAAAGGGCCAGTCCATTTTTTTTCAGTCCAGGAAAACTTCCTTTTCTCTTCCTCTTTCATCCTCTGTTGCTTGTTAATTATGACTTTGATCATTTTTCATCTTTACATCTCCCTAGCCCAATATGTGGCATTCACTCAACGAATAATCTTAGTGCTTCCAAACCAGGAAAGGTAGACTTCTCTAGCTATGCTTTTACAGCACACTATGAAGAGCCCATGTAAAATTCCACTCCAAAGTAGAAGGTGGGAAGATCAACTTAGTCACCTCTGCAATTGCCAATTTTCACTATTTTTCCAAAAATTAATAGAGTCAGAAAACATCAGTGAGCAGGCATGGAGTGGGCTAGTTCTTGCCAAATTTTCTCCCTGAACTACTAAAAGCATGACTTGGAATCAGATGTGAATTCTCCCTATGTATTAATCAAGTTTTTTTTTTTTTCAGTAGAATAGGATTTTATTTTATGTACAGATAACCTTTCATTTCCTGCTAGTAATGTTTTAAGTTGAGGAATTTTTTAAATGATCTAAATTGGATTTGTCAATACAGGCTTAATTTTCATCTCTGGATACCTGTTCACTCAAACCCACTAAGTAAAATGACGATAGTTACCATTTACTTGCTGCCTTATGGCATAATCTTTGTGAAGTATTGTGAAGCTGTTAAGAGACACTCCAAACACAAACTGCTATGTTCACTTCCTAAATGTCAGTGTACATCTGAAAAGTTAACATTTATTTTGTGTGGCCTTCTAGGAGATGGTATCATAACTGGCAGAACAATTTTCTGTACCATGTTATCAACTCCACATGATCTTTTATTGAAGAAAAAGGAAAACATCTAAATTCATTGGAATATTGGCTCCTTATTCTCAGCAGAGTGCAAATGTCTAAGATGCTCTCTCTGAAAGCATAATGGGAAACAGGACCACACTCTCAGAATATAAAGTCATTTCAAGTAGATGTTCTCCTAGCAACGGCATTCCCTTTTTAAAGCTCTGATGCCCCTTCACTCATCATTGATATGGAGGTCATAACCATTTTCTCTCTTTGGACCAGAAGGAAAAGCTTTCCATGTTTGCTGCTATCCTTAGACAGATTTAAAAGGAAGTAGGTCAAGACTGGCAGGAGCCGCAGAGGGCCCAATTCCACCCTCAGGAAACTCCATGGGTGTCCAGCCAAAGGGAGACCAGGGACTGCTACCTCTAGCCACAGGGGAGTCCAAACTCAGGGTAAGAGTCGCTCCAGAAACCCTAGCATGAGGCAGCCCCACCCAAGGGTGGCCTGGGTCCACCCCAATTCTACTCCAGAGTTCCTGTGGACTGGCAGGAGTGGCAGAGGGCCCAAATTCACCCTCAAGAAACTCCACGGGTGTCCAGCCAAAGGGAGACCAGGGACTTCTAGTCGCTAGCCACTGGGGAGCCCAAACTCAGGGTAAGAGTCACTGCAGAGACCCTGGGCCAAGACAGCCCAACCCAACTGCTGCCTGGGTCTGCCCCAGTTCCACTCCAGAGTTCTTGCAGACCAGCAGGAGCCACAGAGGGCCCAAATCCACCCTCAGGAAATTCCATGGGTGTCCAACCAAGGGTTGACCAGAGACTGATAGCTATCAGCCACAGAGGAAGGCACACCTGGGTAAGAGTCTCCTGCAGAGATCCCAGCATGAAGAGGCCCCACCCAAGTGCGTTCTGGGCCCACCTCAGTTCTGCTCCAGAGTTCCTGTAGTCAGGCAAGACAGAAAGCCCAAAACCACCCTTAGGGAATGCCAGGGGTGCCCAGTGGAAGGCAGACCAGAACCTGCTAGCCTCCAGCCACTGTAAGGGTCGCACACAGACTCTCCTACTTGTGACCCTGCCTAAGTGAGACCTGGTCCCACCTCCAGATCCACTCTGGAGTTCCTGTTCACCAGCAGGAGTGCAAGAGAGAGGCAAAACAGCCCTCAGGGGCCACCTCAGGAGCCCAGCCAAGGCCACTCCCACTGCCCTCTAGAGGTACATCCACTACCTCCACCACCAATTTTAGTGGCAGTAGTGCCCATCTGGGGACACTGGGGGAACAGAAGTAGCTCCAAGGTGAGACACAGGTAATCTGGAGTGTCAATACAAGATTATAGGATAGAAGCCGCAATACCTCAGATCGGTATTTCAAGAAAGGAAGATACACAATCAGCATGAAAAAACAAGGGAAGAAAGTGCCCCAAATAAACCTCGATACCACTGTAACAGAATCCATTGACAACACAGTTGATGAAATGTCAGAGAAAGAATTCAGAATGTACATAATTAAAATGATCAGTAAACTAAAGAATGACATAAGTGTCCAATTATAGGCAAAAATTGATCAATCCAACAAAGAAATAGGAAAGCAAATAAAGTAACCATCGATCATTCTAACAAAGAGAGAAGAGAGAAAACACAGATAGCAAAAGATAACTTTAAGAAAGAGCTAGAGATCATGAAAAAAAAAAAATCTTAAATTCTTGAAATGAAGGAAACAATGAACCAAACTAAAACTCAATAGAAAGCATCACCAGTAGACTAGATCTTGAATAATAAAAAACCTCGAATAATAAAGACAAGATATACAATCTTGAAAATAAACTTGATCAAACAGTGAAGATGGTAAAAAATCATGAACAGAATATACAAGAAATATGGGACAGCATCAAAAGACCAAATCTAAGATTTATTGGGATAGAAGAAGGAGCAGAATATCAAACCAAAGGAATGTACAATCTCTTCAATGAAATAATATCAGAAAATTTCCCAAATATGAAAAATGAATTGGAAAATCAAATACAGGAAGCTTACAAATGTACAAAATTCCAACAGATCTACAACAAGGCACACTATAATGAAGATGCCCAACATACAGAATAAGGATAGAATTTTAAAGGCCACAAAAGAGAGGAACCAGATTACATAAAAGGGGAGACGAATTCGTATCTCAGCAGATTTTCCAACCCAGATCCTAAAAGCCAGGAGATCATGGAATAACATATTCCAAGCCCTGAAAGACAATGGATGCCAACCAAGAATCCTATATCCAGCAAAACTGAGCTTCAGATTTGATGATGAAATAAAAACCTTCCCTGATAAACAAAAGTTAAAAGAATTTACAGTAAGAAAGCCTGCACTACACAGCATTCTTGGCAAAATATTCCATGAGGAGGAAATGATAACCAACAATAAAAATTCACAAAGAGAGGAACTACACTAAAGGAAAGACCATTCAAAAGAGAAAACAACTCAATGTAAAAACCAAAATCAAACCAAAATGACCAGAATTACAAATCATATTTCAATAATAACCCTGAATGTAAATGGCCTAAATGCACCAATTAAAAGACTTAGGCTGGCAGACTGGATTGAAAAAGAAGACCTAACAATATTCTGTCTTCAAGAGACTCATCTCATAGGAAAAGACATCCACAGACTGAAAGTGAAAGGGTGGGAAAAAACATATCACTAACATGGACCCCGCAAACAAGCAGGAGTTTCCATCCTCATATCAAATAAAGTGGACTTAAAAACAAAGATGGTGCAAAGAGATAAAGAAGGTCATTTCATACTTCTTAAGGGAATCTTACATCAACAAGACATAACAATCATAAATATCTATACCCCAAATAATGGGGCTTCTATGTATATCAAACAAATCCTTCTCAAATACAAGAATCAAATAGACCACAACACAATAATACTTGGAGACTTTAACACAGCTCCCTCACCATTGGATGGATCTTCCAAACAGAAACTTAATAAAGAAACCATAGATCTCAATGAAACTCTCAATAATTTAGACTTAACAGTCATATATAGAGTGTTCCATCCATCAATGTGCGAATACACTTTTTTCTCAGCAGCACATGGAACCTTTTCCAAAATAGATCATATGTTATGTCACAAAGCCACTCTTAGCAAATACAAAAAAATAGAGATTCTATCCTGCATCCTATCTGACCACAATCGAATAAAATTACAAATCAATGACAGATTAAAAAACAGGAACTTCATCACCTGGAGACTAAATAATATGCTATTGAATGATGCATGGATAACAGAAGACATCAGGGAAGAGATAAAAAAAATTCTTAGAGGCAAATGAAAACTCCGATAAAACATATCAAAATCTCTGGGATGCCATGAAGGCAGTTCTAAGAGCACAGTTCATAGCACTAAGCTCATTCATTAGAAGAAGTAAAAGCCAACAAATAAATGAATTGACTCTTCATCTCAAAGCCTTAGAAAAGGAAGAACAAATTAACACCAAAAGAAGTAGAAGACAGGAAATAATCAAAATTAGGGCTGAAATCAATGAAATAGAAACAGAAGAAACAATTCAAAAAATTGGCAAAACAAAAAGCTGGTTCTTTATAAAAATAAACAAAATTGACAAACCCTTAGCCAGCCTAATGAAAAGGATGAGGGAGAAAACCCAAATCACTAAAATTCGTGATGAAAAAGGAAATATCAGGACAGACACTACTGAAATACAGAGGATAATTAGAAACTATTTTGAAAATTTATACTCCAGTAAAATAGAAAACCCTGAAGACACCGACAAATTTCTAGAGGCATATGATCTACCCAAATTGAACCAAGAGGACATACACAACTTAAACAGATTAATTTCAAGCAAGGAAATAGAAGATGCCATCAAGAGCCTGCCAACTGAGAAAAGCCCAGGTACAGATGGATTCTCAGCTGAGTTCTACAAGACCTTCAGAGAAGAACTAATACCAATTCTCCTCAAACTATTTCATGAAATAGAAAAGGAGGGAACCCTTCCAAACTCATTCTATGAGGCAAGTATCACCCTGATTCCAAAACCAGACAGAGACACATCAAAGAAAGAAAACTTCAGACCAATATCCCTGATGAACATAGATGCAAAAATTCTCAATAAAATTCTGGGAAATTGCATACAAAAACATATCAAAAAAATAGGGCACCATGATCAAGTGGGGTTCATTCCAGGGATGCAATGTTGGTTCAACAAAGAGAAATCAATTAACGTAATACATCACATCAATAGACTTAAAGATAAGAGTCATATGATTTTATCAATTGATGCAGAGAAGGCATTTGACAAAATACAAAACCCTTTTATGCTCAAACACTAGAAAAACTTGGGATTGTAGGAATATACCTCAACTTTGTAAAAGCTATCTATGCTAAACCCAAGGCTAACATCATCCTAATTGGAATCATTCCCTCTGAAAATGGGAACTAGACAGGTATGCCCTCTCTCACCACTGCTATTCAACATAGTCCTTGAAACACTAGCCAGAGCAATTAGACAGATAAAAGAAATTAAAGCGATACAAATCAGAAAAGAAGAACTCAAACTATCATTATTTGCAGACGACATGATTCTATACTTAGAGGATCAAAAAATTCTACCAGAAAACTTTTAGAATTAATAAATGATTTCAGCAAAGTAGTGGGATATGAAATCAACACCCACAAATCAATTGCATTTTTATACATCAGTGATAAACCCTCTGCAAGAGAAATTAGGAAAACTATCCCATTCCCAATAGCCTCAAAAAAATAAAATACTTGGGAATCAATTTAACAAAAGAGATGAAAGACCTCTACAATGCAAACTACAAGACGCTGAAGAAAGAAACTGAAGAAGACCTTAGAAGATGGAATAATCTCCCATGCTCCTGGATAGGCAGAATCAATATTGTTAAAATGGCCATACTACCCAAAGCGCTATATAGATTCAATGCAATCTCAATTAAAATCCTTACAGAAATAGAAAAGGCAAACATGAAATTCATTTGGAAGAATAAGAGACCCAGAATAGCCAAAGCAATCCTTAGCAAGAAGAGTGAAGCAGGAGGCATCACAATACCAGACCCCAGATTATACTACAAAGCTATAGTAACAAAAACAGCATGGTACTGGCACCAAATTAGACATGTAGACCAATGGTATAGAATAGAAGACACAGAGATGAACCCACTTAATACAGTTACCTTATACTAGATAAAGGAGCCAAACATGCACATTGGGGGAAAGATGGCCTCTTCAACAAATTTTGCTGGGAAAACTGGAAATCCATATGCAGCAAAATGAAACTAAACCCCTATCTCTCACCATGCACAAAATTCAATTCAAAGTGGATCAAGGACCTGGGAATCAGACCAGAGACCCAATGCCTAATAGAAGAAAACAGTAGGCCCAAATCTTTATCATGTCAGATTAGGACCATACTTCCTTAACAAGACTCCTATAGCACAAGAAGTAAAATCAAGAATCAACAAATGGGATGGATTCAAACTAAAAAACTTCTTCTCAGCAAAAGAAATAATCAATGAAGTGGACAGAGAGCTGACATTCTGGGAACAATTCTTTGCCATACACACATCTGATACAGCACTCATCTCCAGGATATATAAAGAACTCAAAAAACTTATCACAAAAAAAAAACCCAATCAATAAATGGGCCAAAGAGCTGAACACAAACTTCACAGATGAAGATATACAATCAATCAACAGACATATGAAAAAATGTTCAACATCTCTAGCAATCAGAAAAATGCAAATCAAAACTACCCTAAGATTTCATCTCACGCCAATCAGAATGGCAATTATCAAGAATACAAACAACAATAAGTGTTGGTGAGGTTGTGGGGCAAAAGGCACGCTCATACATTGCTGGTGGAACTGCAAATTGGTGCAACCAATCTGGAAAGCAGTATGGAGATTCCTTAGAAAACTTGGAATGGAACCACCATGTGACCCAGCTATGCCACTCCTCGACCTATACCCAGAAGACTTAAAAATAGCCTACACAGTGACATAGCCACTTCAATGTTTATAGCAGCTCAGTTCACAATAGCTAAACTGTGGAACCAACCTAGATGCCCTTCAATAGATGAATGGATAAAGAAGCTGTGGTATATATACACAATGGAATATTACTCGGCAGTAAAAGAAAATAAAATTATGGCATTTGCAGGTAAATGAATGGAGTTGGAGAATATCATGCTAAGTGAAGTAAGCCAATCTCAGAAAACCAAATGCCAAATGTACTCGTTGATATATAGATGCTGATCCATAATATGGGGAAGGACATGGGAACAATGGAGGAACTCTGTTCACAGGGGTGTAAGGGGGGAGGAGGCATGAGGACAGTAAAGGTGGTGGAATATGATGGTCATCATAGCCCTAACTTTAGGGATGAGTGCATGTATGTTGTGATTCTATATCACTTACAACCAGAGAAATGAAATGTTATCCTGTAAATAATAATAATAATAATAAAATTTCAAAATTTGGAAAAAAAAAGAAATACTTGAAAAAAAATTTTAAAAAAAGTAAGTACATCATGGTGGGAAGAGCATGGTAGAACAAAACAGCTCACCTCATGGTCAGGATTCAAAAGAGGGAAAGAAGTAGTATTTGGGGTCTCACTATCTCAATCAAGAGCACAGAAACACACTCTGTGCTCTACCTCTTAAAGTTTCCACAATCTCCAAATGGTGCCATGCTAGGGACCAGTTCTTTAACATGTGTGCCTTTGGGGGGACATTTATGCAGAATACAGTGATTCTCTTTTATTAACTTAATAAATTCTCATATCTACCTTTATTTTTGATAATTACCTTTACTATTATTTTTTTAAAGGAAGTAAAACAAAATCCAAGGAAAAGTGAAGTGACTCAAAGTGTCTAGTTTTAATAGGGTTCTCTCACTTTAGGAACTTTTTCTACTAGGGTTTAGGCAACAGTTTTAATAATAAAACAATCGAAAACAAGGCTAAAATTGTTTGTGCAAAGTTGGTTGAGTATATGAGACTAGAGCCCTGATAACTCCTCAGATAATCAGTGTGAATACCAGCTAGAAATTAATTATTTCATCAATAACATTTTGTCACACTTGATTGCTGTATTTGCTGTCAAATTTGAATTTTGCTTCAGGTAATGAAAGAGATGGGTTCTTTGTTCATTATACTGCTCACAGTTCATGTATGTATCATTATCTGTAGGCCAATTGGAAGGGAGAATAAGGTTATATTCTATATGTTTATCTGTCATTTTCTGAGACTTGTGGCTTTGCAAAATATCTCATTCTTCCCCACATGTTCCACTAGGAGTCCATATTCAGATTCAATTTCTGAGCCAACGTTTATCAAGGGGCTTAGAATCATGTTGCCTTCGATCTGTTCACTGGGCTGTGATCGCTAGCTTGATAATATTTCCATGCTCCTTTTGCTGTTAGGATATATCTTGGTTACTTAGAACTTAGTTCTCCAGGGAGAAAGTTTAGATGTGGATATGGGAAATGTAAACTAGAGTATAGTGCAAGATGTGCTAAGAGTATGAACAGCTGCTTGCCCACAAAGTTTAACAAAGGAATAGATTGCAAAAGAGTTCAGGGTGTAGAATCTAGAGTGAATGCTAAGGGGTCTATATCAGATGCATAACCAAATGAGGAGAGCTGGGTCAGAGAGGTCCAGAACTAAGGGAGTGGGAGAAGAGCCTTGAAGAGTGAGGCAGGAAAAAATCTTGGGGCTCAGGACATGTTCTGATATAGCAAAGTGATGCAAAGCTTGATAATTTTAAAAGTTGCAAATTTGAATTTGCAAATCTTGCTAATTTTAAATACTTTCACTGTCTTCATAAAAATTGGGCTATTGGTTTAAAGTAGACATTTCAGCAAATTGCTCATAGTATTTACTTTATTCATTCAAAAATATCCACAGGATGCCTTCCAATTAAAAAATCATCAATTCAGCACAGGAAATACAGGGTCAAGGAAAAGACACTATATTCCTTTTAGTCTAGTAGACAAGATAGACATATCAAATAATCATGTAAGTAATTAATAATTTTGATAATTTTTATGCAGAAAGAAAACATGGAAGGCCTCTCTGAGGAAGAATCACAGAAAAACAGGATTGGATTTGAGATGTTATCCACCCAGAGCAGGGAGCGCAAGCTTCCAGCAAAGGAATTAGAAAAAGCCATAGGTGTATGGTGTATTTGAGGAGCAGAGAGGTCCAGTGTCACTGGGGCGAAGAAGGGGATAGATGAGTGGGTGAGATAAAACTGGAGAAATGAACAAGGGCCAATAACACACACTGAAAATAAATTTTACATAGAACAACGAACACAGAATGGTTAATGTGTGTCAAGTACCACTCCAAATTATCCTGCAGCATTATTTTGAAGTAGTATACACACACACATACACACACACACACACTTAACAAAACAAATGTATAAGACAGGTGTTACTATTATCTTAGTTTCTCAATGGGAAAATCTGAGACTCAGGTAACATAAATAACTCCCCAACTTGTGTAGATATGATGGGGTAGAGCTAAAATTTGTATCTGCACTGTACTGCTATGCTTATAATCCTTAGGTAAGAATACCTTTTTATCATTTTGTACAAGACAGTAATGGTTTGAACTTAATCTTAAAAGCAATGGTAAAGTCACTGAGAGGTTTCAAGAGTAAAGTGGAACAATCAAGCTTTCATGATAAAGGATTATTTGCTAGTGGATGGAGAATTGATCAGAGAATGACACAAATTAGCGGGCAGTTGGTAGGAGTAGAATACTCTGCTATCTAACACACTCTAAACTTTATCACCTAACTGGATAGGAGCTTTGAGATCAGCTGATCATTCTGTTCAACTACTTAATCCAGGAAGACAAGGGATGTTAGTGCTTTTCCCCCCGAGCTACAATTTTATACTGCTGAACTTCTTATAAAACTGTAGGCAGTTGGGAGAATTGGCAAAAAATTCAATATTTTAATATTTCTTACTGCAGTCTGAGCTGTTGACAGTAAAAATCAGGTCAATTTTATCAGGCATTCTTTTTTGAAATCAAGCATTTATGTACATAGTTTGAATCTACTTTGACCTGATTTAACTGATATTGATCTAAGCTCAAGTGTTAAACAAATTTATACTTTTGAGTATAAATTCAGAAGGTAATAATTACAATATTTTATATATACTTTCAATATATTCTAGTTATGCAGTTTTGAAAACCATGTAAACCATTTCTTCTTCTGTTTCTTCCATTTATTTAACCCACAAATATATATCAATAAGATAGCAGGTTTTCTGTCCTAGGTACTGAGCATATAGTAATGAATGTATTCTACCGTTGTTCTCAAGAAGTTTAAAATTTGATGGAGAAATAGATCAATGATGAGAATAGGAAATGGTGCAATTACCATGGAAAACAATTTGGTGATTATTCAAAAAGTAAAACACATAATTTCCACATGACCCAACAATTCTACTTTGAAGTATAAACCCAAAAGAATTAAAAATTAAAATCTACTATAGACTGTTAAACTATAGCAATAAATACATACCAATGTTTATAGCAGCACAATTCACAATAGCTAAGTTTTGAAACTACCCTAGGTGTCAGTAACACAGATGAGTGGATAAAGAAAATGTGGTATATATATACAATGGAGTTTTAATAAGCCATAAAGAGGAATGGAATTATATCATTTGTGGATAAATGAAAAACATCATGCTAAGTGAAATAAATCTGATGCAGAACGTTGATGTCTTTCTCATATATAGAAGTTACAGAGAAAAAAGGGAATAAAAGAATATCACATGAAAATAGAAAGGAGAACAGTAGAGTTGAGGAAGAAGGGGAAGGGAGGAAGAAAGAAAAAGCGGAGGTACTAGAGAATGAAATTGGCCAAATTATGCCATGTGCGTGTGCAAATATATGGATTTCACAATGAATTCAATTTTAATGAATAATTATAACACACCAATAAAATTATTGAAAAGGAAACATCTGTTTGCACAAAAACATTGGTGTCAGAGAATGACAGGATTAGCAGGCAATTGGTAGACTGCTCTGCTATCTAACATACTATTAACTTTCTATCAACTAACTGGATAGAAGCTTTTGTATGTTCATTGCAGCATTATTTCTAATGTTGAAAATGTGGACACAACTCAATTGTCCCTCAACTGATGAATACATGAATACAATATTATATAGCCATATAGTAGTAGTATATGGTTCAGCCATAAAAATGTACAGTACCAATACATATTACACTATTCATGAACCTTAAGAAGATATTTAAACAACAAGACACAAGAGGTCATACATGATTTCATTTGTATGAAATGTTCAAGATAGGCAAATCTATATAGACTAAAAATAGATTTATGGCTGCCAGGGCCTATGGGGAATAGGAGAATAAGGAATTATTGCTTAGTGAGTTTGAGGTTTGTTTGTATGTGTTATGAAAATGTCCTAGTATTTTAGTGGTGATGATTCTACAGTGTGGAAACACTTTTAAAACACTAAATTATATACTTAAAAAGGGTTAAAATGATAAATTTTATGTGAGGTGAATTTTAACTCAAGGAAAAAATTAATCTATCAGGGAATGGAACAATAAATAAATAAGAAAGGAAACATAATTAGCATTAAGTACTCTAAAAAGATACAAAAAGGACATGGCAAAATAAAATAAGATAATGGGCAAGTGCTCAATAAATGGATGATCTCACAATATCTCTCAGAAGAGATATTATTTAAAGTTTCACCTGCAAGTATATGTTGGAACTATACGGAGATAATTGAAGAGCAACTTATTTTTTGTTTAAATGTGAAATCACAATAAGATGCAAGAACTAAACAGATGGGAATAAAAATAGGAGTTTGTTGCTGAAAAAATTTAGGTTGGAAGGTGACTTAACCAAAGTCCAGAATTAAAGAATTACCATGGTGCATGCAGCACTGGATATCTAGAAACATCTCCTTGCAGGTAAAGAATCTCCACCTCTGAGCTTAATGTGTGGTCCAGAGCAGAACACAAGAGGCATAAAAATCCTAAAAAGAGAGAAAAGAAAGTCCTGAATATGTGCTCCTGTTCCAAATTACCAGTTTTACATTAGACCTTTCCTCCTCTGAGGAAAGCCAGGAGATAGAGGCCAGAATTACCCTCTTCTAGAGGACCTACATCACTAAAATGAGAGAGATGGTAAAAAAAGAGGTTGTTTGGTAGAGATAAGAAATTCCTGAACATCAGGAGAGGCAAGGTGTAAGATGAGAAAATCTAATACACATCTATCTATTCAAATCAGCAGAGGAAGAAATCACTAGAATTGAATAACAGGTCAGAGAGATAGTAGATAAGAATATTTCAGATTGACAAAAGGCCCACAGATGATATATAGTATATAACAAAGAAATAAAATGAATCCACATCAAAACAGTCTAATGATGTCATACAATGTCAAATACAAAGAAAACATCTTAAAGGTATCTAGGGAAAAGACAAATAGTATTAACAGAAGAAAATGAGATTGAAATTAGTCTGCTCAATAGCAAACAATGAAGGCAAAAGTCAAAGAAAATGCTTATCATAAAAAATTGTTTTAAGATGCATATATTAGAAAAGAAAAGTGAAGATAATAACCTCTATTTCCACTTTAAGAGTGAGAAAATGAAGAGCAAAATAAATACTAAGTGAGGGGAAAATAAGATTGTAACAAAAACAAGGCTTGAAATTTGAAAAGAAAAGACAATAGAAAAAATTGACAAATGTAGAATTATGTTCTTTGAAGATACCAATAAAATGGATAAAACTCTAGCAAGGCTAATCTAGGAAAGAAACATGAAGAACAAATTACCAATATTAGAAATTAAAAAAGGATAAAGCTCTTGCAGAGATTAGCAAACTAGGGAACATTATAAACAGTTTTATGCTGATAAAATAGAAGTAGACAAATTCCTTGGGGCACAAAAATCACTAGAAGAGAAACAAGAAAAATAGAAAATCTGGATTTCCCTATACCAATTAAATAATTGAACTTGTAATGGAACACAACTATATTTCCATAAAGGATTCACCAGGATTAGATGTTTTCACTGTGGATTCTACCAAACATTTAATAAAGATACATTAATACTTTCATGCAAACATTTTTTTTCAGACATAGAAGATGAGAGGAAAACATTCTACTATTACAGGAGTCCATTTAGTTGAAGAACTAAAATCCAGAACAATTTCCTTCAAGATAAAACAAAATTATAGAACATATTCCTGATGAACATAGATGCAAAAATTCATAATAAAATTTCTGTATATCTTTAAAAGCCATAAGAGGATTTTAAATATTTTTACCATAAAGAAATTATAAATGTTTAAAGAGATAGATCCATCTAATCTGATTTAAGCATCACACAATGTATGCATGTATTGAAACAATTTTTATGTTTCATGATCAGTTAACAGTAAATTTGAGAAGAAAAGTAGAAATAAAATAAAATGGAAATAAATAGAAAAAATCCTTAGTAAATTAAATCAATCAATATTAAAATGATAATAAATCATGACAAGAATGATTTATACTAGGAATACAAGTATATCTTAACATGAGTCAGTCAATGTAATTAATTAATATACTAATGGAAATCATTTTTATAGATGCCTAAATTATTTGATGAACTAAAATACTCACTTAAGAGCAAACTCCCTGTAGAAAGAACACATTTTCCAAATTGCCCATGGCAAAAAAAAAAACAAACCCTCTATTTTACACTATATGAAAAAATGACTTCAAGATGGATCTGAGCCCTAAATGAAAGTACCAAAATGAAAAAATAACTACAAACAATAAAATAAAATAGAGGAATATCTATGCAACTTTTGGATAGTTGCTTTCTTAAAGAAGAAATACAATCAACCATAAAAATAAAGATTGATAACACTGACTTCATCAAAGTTAAAAAGATTGCTTATTAAAAGGCACCATTCCTTCTGGATGCTGTGGAGCATGTCTATGATCCCAGTGACTCAGGATTCTGAGGCAGTAGGGTTGCAAGTTTGAGGCTAGCCTCAGCAATTTGGTGCTGAGAAACTTTAACAAACCCTGTCTCAAAATAAAATAAAATAAAATAAAATAAAAAGGGCTGGGGATGTGGCTCAGTGGTTGTGCCCTTGCATTTAATCCCCAATAACAAGAAAAAAAAAAAAAAAAAAAAACCCAAAACCAAAAAGGCACCATTTCTGAGAGTGAAATAGTGGTTACCAGAGGCTTATAAAGTAGAGGAATGGATGGGGAGTAGTTGATTGATGGTATTAAATTATAGTTAGATAGAAGAAAAATGTTCTGGTGTGCTATTACACAGAGGGGTGATAGATACCAATTATGTACTGTATGTTTTGAAACAGGAAAAAAGATTTTGAATGTTTTCCTACAAAGAAATGATTAATCGTTGAGGAGAGAGATATGCATACCCTTATACAATGTGTATATATATATATATGTTGAAATATTACATGGTTCTCCATAAATATGTATACCTTTTATGTCAATTAAAATTTATAAAATGAAAAATATACATTCTACAGAAATTAAACAGGCAAACCAAAGAAAAGGAGAATCTATTTATACCACATTTATCTTGCAAATGACTTCTATTTAAGAGGCTTCAAAACCTTTACAACACAATAAGAAGATATAACTCATTAAAATGAGAAAACTCTTAAATATTTCTCAAGATAAGTTACATGATCATCTAAAAAAGCACATGAAAAAGTACTAAGCTTGGAGGCGGGGCAAGATGGCGGCATAGAGAGAGGCACCATCCTGTCTCACCAAACTACAGATCAAAATTTTGAGACAAAAATTTCTTCAACCCAACTTTTCAGCAGTGGATTACAGTCATCATCACAGAAAATTTCACTTTTGGGTGGAAGCAGTGCAGGCGGTCTTCGCCGGAGTGTGTCTCTAGCGGCGGCAGCCGCTAGCGGCTGCGGGGCAGGGAGACCCCTGCGGCTCCGCAGAACTCGCTGCGGGTAGGAACTGCGTCTACTCAAGAAAATTGGATCCAAGGCCCAATCAACCACACAGGTTCTGGGCAAGCTCGCGTGGTCCCATGACCCCAGCCGTCAGCCACTGGGGAGCGCGCCAGCGAGAGCGGCGCTGCAAAAGAAGATTGGGACCGCACCAGTTCTGCTCCAGAGTCCAGGGCAGACAAAGCAGCGGAGGGAGCAGATCTGCTAAAGGGAACTTCCACGGGGACACAAACAACAGGAGTTTGGAGACAGCTACTGCGAGCCTCTGGGAGTATAATTGAGGTGGGACATCGGAAAGCAGCTCTGTACAATCTTCTACGGACAGCTTCATCAGGGAACCAGAAATTGACCAGGTTGGGACTCTCACACGCGAAACACGAGCCGAGTAAGTCCAGCAAGCGACGAACAACGCCACCTACTGGAGGTGAAAGGAAACATACCTGTCTATTCACTTTGAGACTGTTTTTATACATTGATTGTTTGTTTGTTTTGTTTTGCTTGTTTGTTTGTCTGTTTGGTTTTTTTTTCTTTCCTCTCTCTCTCTATACTTCCTCCCATTTTTTCCTTCTATGCTCTTCCACTTTCACTTTGCATTTTATCCTTTATCTTTCTCTCCCAATATTTCTACTGTTTAATCTCTTTGCTTTATTTCTCTGTTCCTTCCCATCTTTCTCTATCCTCCCCTCGTTTCTCTCCCACTCCTCCTACCCTCTAATCCCCAACAGTTGTGAATCCAAAGATTTC
>PVHX01023619.1:0-24478 GCA_004024805.1 Geosciurus inauris
CCCAAAAAACCAAATGCCGAATGTTCTCTCTGATTAGTGGATAAGGATACATAAGGGGGATGGGAACGGGAAACATAGGAGAAATACAGGAACTCTGGATGTGGCAGGGGGAGGTGGGAGGAAGGAAAGGGGAATGGGCATAGTAATGATGGTTGTTTGAGATGGTCATTACTACCCCTGGTGCATGTATAAAGACACTAATGGTGTGACTTTATCTGGTTTGCAAACAGAGAAATGGAAAAACTGAGCTTTGGTTATGTACTATGACTTGAAATGCATTTAAATAAAATAACTAAATTTTTTAAAAAATAGGATTATATGAGGGCTGGGGATATAGCTCAGTTGATAGAGCGCCTCCCTCGCATGCACAAGGCCCTGGGTTCAATCCCCAGCACGACACACACACACACACACACACACACACACACACACAAATGGATTATATGGGCAAATATTGAGAAAAATGCAATCTATCAAAACTCACTCTGCTGGATGTTTAGATGCACTGTCCCCTTCCCCACTCTGCTGTGTACCCCTAAGGTTGACCTTCAAGGGCTGTATGAGTTGGTCTCCCTTGCACTCTTGCTGTTAGTTGATTTTGGTCAATGAGAGGCACTGAGGAAAGAGGGGAGGCCAGGAAGAGAGAGAAAGAGAAGGATATTGTGTTCCTGGTTTAGTCCCTGCCAATCTCAGGTTGGAGTCGCTATAGTTCTCTCCAATAGGGTAGCCCTCTTCTGCATCTACAACTTACTTTGCAGGTTCCAGCAACCACAATGGTGTGCTTCTCCAGTCTTACCAGATTCCCTTAATCCTATCTCACTTTCTTAAATAGTCACTTTTTTTTTCTTTGCTCTGGAATTGAGTCCAGGAGCACTTCACCATTGAGCTACATCCCTGGTCCTTTTTGTTTTTATTTTGAGACTTGGTCTAAGTTGTCCAGACTGGACTTGAACTTGCAATCTTCATACCTCAGCTTCTCAAGTCATTGGTATTACAGGCATGCACCACCACACTCAGTTTAAATAATCACTTCTTAAATAGTCCCTTCATTAGTAATGTTTCCCTATTACTTAATTTGAGTGTGCTGTTGTTTGCTGAGACCACAATTAATAAAATGAGAAAGCTAAATAATCCTATAACTATACTTAAGAATCTAATCAGTAATTTTAAAAATTGTCCCACAAATAGATCTAACAACAAGATCTATCAAAGATTCAAAGAACACATAAGTAATTACAACTCTACTAAATTGTATAGAAAAAGAGAAAACTATTCCCTGCCTTATTATATGAGACTAATTTAATATTCACACTAAATTTAACCAAGACAAAATGAGAAAAAAAATATTTCAAGTCATTACATCCACAGAAACAGATGTAAATTTGACAAAACGGATGTTGTTAAAGACCATAAAAAAGAGACAAGATAGTCATTTGGGTTCCCCTGAAGTAAGCGCTGAGGTGGAGTTTGGGGTACAAGATGTCTGTTAGAGAGTCAGCACTTTGGAAGAGAAAGGTAGTGGAAGTAGGACTGAGCAAAGGAAGGCCTCTAATTGCAATGCAGGCCCAACAAGTCCTCTGCCAGACAGAGATGTCCACCAAATGATCCCACATGGGGTTGAAATTACCAAGCATTTATTTCCATCCCTTCACTCCCACTCCAGGTGGGCTACTCTGGAGGAGATGAGACTTCAGAGCTCTCTGCCACTGAAGCAGATCCAAAGGACCTACCAGCGAGAAGCCAGCTGCTGATGGCACGCCCCTGGTTTTGCAGCACTTCCTTTTTGAAGGGAGATCTGGGTGGCAGGGAGAGCAGGAGATGATGGATTCTGGTCTCAGCATGTGAAGTTTTAAGTAAATGTGAATGTGCAAGTACCAGTGTCCAGTAGCATGAATCTTTTTTTTCTTTCTCTCTTTTTTTAAAAATTTGTTCTTGATATACATGAGCATGCATCTTTAAACAAAGTTTTTAGGGATTTTTTTGTCTACTTTGCACACATCTATGATAAAAAGAAAAGGCAAGGCAAAATTAAATGATGGTTAACTACAGAAGGTAGGGAGGAGAATTTTTAAAAAAGAAGAAGAACACAGAAGGTACTTAGAAATACCCTATCTTCTACCCTAAGGTGGTAAGTGTACAGAATTTCATTCATTCATTTTTTTATTTATTTTTTGGGGGTACCCAGGTTGAACTCAAGGGCACTCGGCCACTGAACCATATCCCCAGCCCTATTTTGTGTTATTTAGAGACAAGGTCTCACTGAGTTGCTTAGCACCTCACTTTTGCTGTGGCTGGCTTTGAACTTGTGTTCCTCCTGCCTCAGCCTCCTGAGAGGCTGGGATTAACAGGCGTGCGCCACCACACCTGGCTTTTTTTTTATTTTATTTTTAATGTATATATATTTTTTACATTGTCTTTGGACATAGAATGTATTTCTCAATTTAAAAAAAAAAAAAAAAACTAAAAAGAAGAGAAGATAGCTGTGGCGATTCCAGAGAAAGGAAACCATATGTAAGAAGGTATAGAAGCAAGAGTGAATACTAGATCTTTGGCAGGGAGGACAGTGACTTTCTGGGCTTGGATATCAGTTTGCATGGGAGGGATATAGGAGATAAAATGTAAAAGGTTGCAGAGGGATGCAAGTGTCTGTCCATGGTTAAGGAGGAGTCTTTTGGGGATTTTGAGTCTAAGAGAGCTTTACATTACGTAAAGTAGTGTTTTAGAAGGAAAGTAGGGCTAAAGAAGTAACTTAGACTTCATTTGGGCAAATGTGATCATTTGAAGTCACAAGGAATTATGTATCCAAAGAAAGGTCAAATGCACAAGGGAAAAAGCTCAAGATTGAAAGGCTGGGAAGAGGAAACAAAAACAGTGATGCACACAGAGAAAAGTTATGAAAGAGCCAGGAGAGCTCAGGATCCCAGAAGTCAAGGTACTAGCCCATTTCAAGAAGGTGAAAATTATCTGTTGCAGTGGCACACACCTATAATCCCAGCAATTCGGGAGCCTTAGGTGGGAAGATTGTGAATTCAGGGCCAGCCTCAGCAATTTAGTGACGCCTTAAGCAACTTATCAAAACCTGTCTCTAAATTAAATAAATAAATAAATAAATAAAAAGGGCTGGGGACTTAGCTCAGTGGTATAGCAACCCTGGGTTAAATCCCCAGTACCAAAAAATTTTTAAAAAGAAGGTGGAGAATGTCACAGTGGGGTCAAAAACAATCAGAGTTGACAGTGTGTGTGATATTATTAATAAGGAACTAGGTATTTGAAAAATGACAATTTTATGGAAATTCTTCACTAATGTAACCCAGTGCCCCAAACATACTTAATACATCATGCATGTTCAACAAATATTTATGGAATAAATGAATAAATAAAGGATGGTGAGAGGAACTCAGAGTGCCCAGCATTAAGGAAAGGTTAATTATTAATAAAATTAGTCTATTGAGGCTATACAATTAAAAACAAACTGAAGGAGAACGATATAGAAATAGTGTCCCCAAAATGACTTTTTAATGACTAGATAAACAGGAGAATTAAGCATTTCATAGGAGCCATCCAAGAAAAATAAGAAAGAGCATGAGTCAGAGATTCTAGAATGAGGTTCATGAGGTTCTGGAATATTAGAAATGGATAAAACTCAAAGTACAGTTATGAAGAATCAGGGTGAGGATGTAGCTCAGTGGTAGAGCACTTGACTGGAATGTGGAGGCCTGAGTTTGATTCCAGCATGCTCCCCCCAAAAGAGAGAGAATAAGAAGGAGGAGGAGGAGTAGAAGAGGAAGAGTTAGACTTACAAAATAAGAGGACTATAAATTTCTCTGAATCTAAAGAGGAAAATGAGAAAAATGTATGAAGATACAAAGAAATGTTAAATAAAACAAGAATTTTTGTTGTAGGAAAACAACAGTAGATAGTAACAGGTGAATTTTGACTGTACTAAGAAATTAAAAAGGTCAATCTTAAACTCTACTGTCAATAAATTGCATAACCTTAGATTTTCCAGCAAATAAATAAAATAATCACTACCTATTACTGTCCCCTTTTTTTCATTTGATCATGTTGCTATCAAATAAATAGAAATATTCAAAAGCCAAAGAAAAGATCACTAAGTATCCTGATTTTGAGTATTTAAGAAAGAATAAAAATCGAATTTTTCATTATTTTTCTGGAATTTGGTAGGGATGAAGTGAGATCTAGAAAGAGAGGGAATATCTGTAAATGAGATACATGGAATTAACCAGTATATTAGAGTTTCCAGATGATACATAGTGGCAAGTAACCCAACAGAGTTGGGAAATAAGGTTCTGCCAAACACAAAGCATTCCCAGTCCCCAGTCTGCCCTCTCAGCCCACTTTATGGTAGATTAAGATCCTAAAAACACTAGTTATGTCTTTCTGCTGCTAAAATCACTCTGTTTCCCACTGGTAAAGCCCATACCCTCCAAGTCCTCTGGGTTTGGACTCCAGCACTCTCTCTCTCTCTCTCCTCTTCACCAGAATTGGTTCCTTCGACATCTCCAAAATTTTTCTTTTCTTCTTTTGCTGAAATTATCCCTTCCTCATACAATAAAATATTCTTTCTCACAAAATGCCCCATCTCTGCTGAAATGTGGTGTATTTTTCACATTTAAAAGCTACCCAACTCATGAAACTTCCTCATGTCTCTTAGCTAGGAAAAACATCTTGTTCCTTCCTTTCCCACAGAATTCTGTCCTTGTCACAGCATCTTTCACCTTAGCATGGAGGTGCATGTGCATGGCTTATGTCCTGTTTCCAAGTGCAGGAAGACAAATCTCCTGCAGTATTCATCTCTGAGTTTGTCTTCACATCCTAGGATATTTTCAAAGGGCAGAATTGTCAATATGTACTTTCTAAATTAATTAAAATTAATTCCTTTGCAATTTGGAGTGATCATATCAAACAAGTTAAAGGATGAAGATAAAAGAGGCATACAAAGAGAAAAAAGAAAATGTGAAGTAAAGGAGAAAAGGAAAATTGGAAGAAAGAGCAAGAAATAGGCAAAGAGCCAGGCACAGTGGCACATGCCTATAATCCCAGTGGCTCAGGAGGCTAAGGCAGAAGATTGCAAGTTCAAAGCAAGCCTCAGCAACTTAGGAGGTCCTAAGCAACTTAGTGAGGCCCTGTGTCAAAATAAAAATAAAAAGGACTGGGGATATGGCTCCATGGTTAAGTACCGCTGGGTTCAATTCCTGGTGGAAGGAAGGAAGGAAGAAAGGAAGAAAGGAAGGAGAGAGGGAGGGAAGGAAGGAAGAAAGGAAAGAAGGAGAAGGAAAGGAAGGGAAGGGAAGGGAAGGAAAGGGAAGGGAAAGGAAAGGAAAGGAAAGGAGGGAGAGAGGGAATAACTAGGCAAAGAGAGTGATAAAAAGAATCAAGTAGAAAAAAAGAATAGAAAAAGGAATATTTATAAAAACTCTCCTCATGTTCTGAGCCTGGAGTCTAACATGTTTGTTTAACTAGGAAAACACAGAAAAGAAGTTTAAAAGAAGTTTAAATTTTTACAGAAGTTTAAATTTTTAAATATCCTAGTTTATATTTTTACAGTTTCAAAGAGCTCTAATCACATACCTAGCAAATGACTTTTGTATAAAGACAAGACCTGAGTTTTCCTCCTCAGAAAGCATTTGACAGAACCCTGATAGACAGAAAATGGCAGATCCTTAATTTGGAACCATTTCCCTATTTTTTTACTGCTTTTCTCACATGACATTTCCCTAAGGCGTGTCCCCCCCTTACCCTTCCACCTCTCAGCTGTCTCCATCCTAGCTGTGCAATAACCCAGTACAACTTTCCATTTCTCTCTTCCACACCAAGTGGGAGCTCTGGAGGGAAAAAGTGGTGCTTTTCTGTATCTCCCTCACCCAGAATAGTAGTGGGTATCTAAAAGAAACCAAAGTAGATTTTTTTGAATAAAAAAATAAATAGATCTGCACAAAAAAATGATCCAAACCGGATATCAAGGTTCTTTGAATATTTCAGAAAGACCAAAGTCCAGCTGAGAAAATCAGAGGTAATGTTTGCTCTCAGTAATCACTTCAGATTTGTTCTCATGAGTCATCTCTTATAACTGACTGATTAAGTGGTCAGTGTGGGCAGGAAAGAATACAATTCCTGTCTCTTTGGCAAACGCTGCCGGGTTTTCATACATCCGTTTGCTTGATCCACATAGAAGCTGTCTTCTGCAACTAAGACCAAATACAAATACCAACTCTAGAATGGATGTTTGCAGCCAAACTAACCTGCATTGGGAGTTAATAATTTAGTGTGTCTCAGGGCTCATGTGTGGCTCTCACTTTATGGCTCTTTTCCTTACATATCAGAAGCCCTCTTTGTTCACCGCAAAGTATTTCTCAGACCTTCCAACTGACAAAATTACTATTCTCAACTCTCTCCTCTGAGCACATTCTTGTATACCCTGTGGTAATTTCAAACTGTGACTTAGTTACCCAAAATATCAGTCAACGAAATGCAATGATGTGGTTGGATATAATCAGCCCATCCCTTATTCACCTGTTGTTTAGCAGATCTGAAATAAAGCATCTTGAGAAGAATTACACCTCACATATGGAGCTATTTGAAATTACTCTGGAGTAGAAAAGATACATCTAATTAGCAATATAGAGGGTAATAAAACTTAGTACCAAAGAGAACAAGAAAGGCCAATAGGATTTCAATCTGTGCTGGGAATGGTCTCATACAATAAGATTGATCTCCCCAGAGCCATAGGAGAAGGCAGTTAATGGGTCACCTAGGGGAAGGGATCTCTCAAGGATGAATAAGTTTTGTCATTTCCTACCTTGGGGCTTAAGGCAAACGTAAATTTCTATGATTCATTAAGGTATCTTTTAATTACTCTTTAATGAAAATCTTTATTTTCTCCCATATACACACATACAAGAGAGACACTAAATGTTCAAAAGATATTTATTTTCTAGATACGTGCATTTGTGCAGGTTAAGAAAATATAAGAATGGGTATATTCTGGAGTACAGCAAATATGAGAAAAATTCAAAAACAAGAGTCACCAAAAAATAAAGCCCTTTGTTTTAGTCAGCTTTTATATTACAGTGACCAAAAGATCTGACAAGAACAACTAACTAAACGAGGAAAAATTTAATTTGGCTCACAGCTTCAGAGGTTCAGTCTATGCATGGCCAGCTCCACAGCTCTGGACTAGAGGGGAGACAAAACATCATAGCTGAAAGGTGTGGTAGAAGAAAGCAGATCAGAACATGATAACCAGGAAGCAGAGACAGAGCTCCAATCACCAAAAACAAATATAAACCCAAAGGCACACCCTTAGTGACCTACTTTCTCCAGCCATATCCTATCTGCCTATGGTAACTACCATATCAGTTAATCCATATCAGTGGACTAATCTGAGTTTTGAGAGGGATGCTTCCTATTTATATCTTAACACCTTTTGTTCTTGACTCTAATCCTATATCTATCTCTTAACTTATCTAAGGGTTTTCATCAATTTTCTTACCTCTATTTATAGGGAATATTATTCTGCCAAACAGTTATGATATTTTTATAGGTTGAAGAATATTTTGTGTTTCAACTATGACTTCCTCAGTGTCTATTTAGTTTTCTCAACAAAATGTTTTTTAAATATTTATAAGCCATTGATCAAGATGTTTGAGTAGATGGTGAGAGGACTGCAGGTTCTACAACACTCACTTTGATTCTAGTATGCTAAACTCAGCTGTATATGATGCCTACACAGGAGGAGGCAGACAAGGAGTGGAGGAGGGGACATAAGCTAATCATTCAGAGATTTCGGACTATAGATGGAGAAAGGCAAAGAAATACTTAAACACAGAGATAAGTGCAACATCAAAAGGTTTACACCCAACAAAAGATAAAACGTGACTGGAAAATTCAAAGAAGCTTCATTAAAGAAATGACAACTGGGTGTCAGCTTAGCTTTGAGCAGTGACACAGGAAGCAGTATGTGCAAAAACATATAAATCTGAAATGGCATAGCACATTCAGGGGCTTGCCAGAGTTTATGCCTGGAGGGCTGTGGTCTGTAAAGAGAGTTGAGGTTTCCTGGATATATTTGTGGACACCTTGTTTGTGTTAATAAAAGAAGACATAACCAGAAAAATTACAGACTAGTTTGTTATCAAAGAGCACAGAGACTGGTATAAAAGAGGGGTACTGTTCACTTAGCAATATATAGCAAAGCTATGTTATGATTCCCCTTTATTTTCATAGAAAACCTTGAATTTTTGTTAGTTTTGAGGGATTGATATTCTTGATTTAATGCAAGTTTACAGCCACTATGATTTTTCTCATTATTTACCTTTAAACTCATCTCATTTTAACCCATCATGTCTACATCTAAATCATTGGGAAAACTTCTGAAAATATCAGAAGTATAAATTCATTGTCTTCAAGTTGGTATTCAATCAGTAATGTGCCCTTAAAGTTTCAAAGTCTTCTAATGATGTTTATAATGAACTCACAGCTTTGACTTTTTTCTTCTTTTAATGGTATTTATAGAGAACTCATAATTTTAATTTTTTCTCTGATAGCCTAAAAGACAATTTATTGGAATCTAGTTAGAGTATATCATTCTCTTCTCTTATATAGAACAAATTAATCCATATTGCCTCAAAAATTTTTGATCTCAGTCCCAAGCTCAAAAAAAATCACAGTGAGACCTTATCATTTCTAGACTTTTTTTTTTTTTGGTACTGGGGATTGAAATCAGGGGCACTCAACCACTGAGCCACATCCCCAGCCCTATTTTGTGTTTTATGTAGAGACAGGGTCTTGCTGAGTTGCTTAGTGCCTCGCCGTTGCTGAGTTTGGCTTTGAACTCGCGATTCTCCTGTCTCAGCCTCCTTAAGTGCTGGGATAGACTATTAAACTGGGGTGTGATAGAAAAAGTCAGGCTATTCAACTTCTATTTCTAACTAACATTCATGGAACTAAATAATGTTAAGGACTCAAGATGGAATAAAATTAATACAAACCATATTTTAATAATAACCCTGAAGGTAAATGGCCTAAACTAATCAATAAAAAGACATAGACTGGCAGATTTGATTTTAAGAAAAGACTCAACAATATTCTGCCTTCAAGAGACTCATCTCATAGAAAAAGATATCCACAGACTGAAGGTAAAAGGATGGGAAAAAACATACCACTTACCTGGACCACGTAAACAAGTAGGGGATTTCATCCTCATATCAGATAAAGTGGACTTCAAACAAAAAATAGTCAGAAGTGATAAATAAGAACATTTCATACTGCTTAAGCAAACTATACATCAATAAGAAATAACAATCATAAATACCTATGCCCAAACAATGGAGCATCAATGTATATGGAAAAAACCCTTCTCAATTTTGAGAATCAAACAGACCATAACACAATAATACTTTAGAGGTGACTTTAACACACCTCTATCACCACTGGACATATTTTCCAAACAAAACCTAAACAAAGTAACCATAGAACTCAATAATACAATCAATAATTTAGAATAAGCAAATCTATACAGAATATTTTATCCATCAACAAGTGAACACATTTTTTTCTCAGCAGCATATGGATCCTTCTCTAAAATACATCATATCTTATGCCACAAAGCAACTCTTAGCAAATACAAAAAAAACAGAGATACTACTATGCATTCTATCATACCATAATGGAATAAAATTTAAAATTAATGATAAAATAAAAAATAGAAGCTACTCCTTCACCTGGAGACTAAATAATATGCTATTGAATGACACATGGATAACAGAAGACATCAGGGAGGAGATAAAAAATTCTTAGAGGTAAATGAGAACTCTGATACAACATATCAAAATCTCTGGGACACTATGAAGGCTGTGTTAAGAGGAAAGTTCATGCAATGAGCTCATTCATTAAAAGAAGAAAAAGTCAAGAAATAAATGACCTGACATTACATCTCAAAGCTCTAGAAAAGAGAACAAATCAACACCAAAAGTAGTAGAAGACAGGCCAAGGCCAAAGACAACCTCCAGGGATGTTCATGAGAGTCCAGCCACAGTCCTGCCCAAGAATATTACCCACAGATCTGCCAACTCACACAAGAACTCAGACCCAGGCCCAGTACTGCCTCTGAGGACCTCTGCGGGAGACTGAGCCTAAGTGAGGCCCAGGACCTCCTTCAGTTCCATGCCAGACCCCTGCCAATTGGCTAGAGAACAGGCCAAGGCCCAGGAGGAGATTTAAAAAATTCTTAGAGGTAAATGAGAACTCTGATACAACATATCAAAATCTCTTGGACACTATGAATGCAGTGCTAACAGGAAAGTTCATTGCATTAAGCTCATTCCTTAAAAGAAGAAAAAGTCAACAAATAAATGACTTGACTCTACATCTCAAAGTCCTAGAAAAAGAAGAAAAAAACAACAACAAAAGAAATAGAAGAAAGGAAATAATTAAAATCAGGGCTGAAATCAATGAAATTGAAACAATTCAAAAAATTGACAAAACAAAAAGCTCTTCTTTGAAAAACTAAATACAACTGACAAACACTTAGCCATCCTAATGAAAAGGAGAGAGAAAGCCCAAACTACTGAAATTCTTGATTAAAGAGGAAATCATGGCAGAAACTACTGAAATGCAGAGGAAAATTAGAAATTAGTTTAAAAATTTATGCTCCAATAAAATAGAAAACCCTGAAGACACTGACAAATTTGTAGAGGCATATGACCTACCCAAAAAAGAACCAGGAGGACATACACAACTTAAAAAGATAAATTTCAAGCAAGGAAATAGAAAACACCATCAAAAGCCTACCAACGGGGCTGAGATTGTGGCTCAGTGGCAGAGCATGTGCCTCACACATGTGAGGCACTGGGTTTGATCCTAAGCACCACATAAAAATAAGTAAACAAAATAAAGACACTGTGTCCATGTATAACTGAAAAATATTTTTTTTATAAAAGCCTACTAACCAAGAAAAACCCAGGACCAGATGGATTCTCAGCTGAATTCTATAAGACCTACAAAGAAGAATTAATACCAATATTCCTCAAACTACTCCATGAAATAGAAAATGAGGGAACCCTTCCAAATTTATTCTATGAGGCTACTATCACCCTGATTCGAAAACCAGAGACACCTCAAAGAAGGAAAATTTCAGACCAATATTCCTGATGAACATAGATGCAAAAATTCTCAATAAAATTTTGGCAAATCACATAAAAAATATTTTAAAAGTAGAGCACCATAATCAAGTGGGGTTCATTCCAGGAATGAAAGGTTGTTTCAACATATGCAAGTCAATTATGTAAACTATTATATCAATAGACTTAAAGATAACAATCATAAGAATATATCAATTGATGCAGAGAAAGCATTTGACAAAATACAGTACCCTTTTATGTTCAAAACACTAGAAAATCTAGGAATAGTAGGAACATACCTCAACATTGTTAAAGCAATCTATGCTAAACCCAAGGACAACATCATCCTAAATGGAGAAAAATTGGAAGCATTCTCTCTAAAAATGGTAACAAGACAGGGATGCCCTCTTTCACCACTGGTATTCAATATAGTTGTTGAAATTCTAGCCAGAGCAATTAAATAGATGAAAGAAATTAAAGGGATACAAATAAGAAAAGAACTCAAACTATCATAATTTGCAGATGACATAATATTGTACTCAGAGGATCCAAAAAATTTCACCAGAAAACTTCTAGTATTAATAAATGAATTCAGTAAAGTAGCAGGATATAAAATCAACACCCATAAATCAAATGCATTTCTATACATCAGTAATAAACCCTCTGAAAGAGAAATTAGGAAAACTACCCTATTCACAATAGCCTCAAAAAAAACACAAAATACTTGGGAATCAATCTAACAAGAGAGGTGAAAGACCTCTACCATGAAAACTACAATACACTAAAAAAAGAAATTGAAGAAGACTTAAGAAGATGGAAAGATCTCCATCTTCCATGCTCTTGGATAGGCAGAATCAATATTGTCAAAATGGCCATACTACCCAAAGAGCTATATAGATTCAATACAATCCCAATTAAAATCCCAATGTCATTCCTTATTGAAATAGAAAAGGCAATTATGAAATTTATTTGAAAGAATAAGAGACCCAGAATAGCCAAAGCAATCCTTAGCAAGAAGAATGAAGCAGGAGGCATTACAATACTGGACATTAAACTATACTACAAAGCTATAGCAACAAAAATGGCATGGTACTGGCACCAAAATAGACATGTAGACCAATGGTACAGTATAGAAGACACAGAGGCAAATCCACATAATACAATTATCTCATACTAGACAAAGGTGCCAAAAACATACACTGGATAAAAGATAGCCTCTTAAATAAATGGTGCTGGGAAAACTGGAAATCTATATGCACTAAAATGAAACTAAACCCCTTTCTCTCACTATGCCCACAAATCAACTCAAACTGAATCAAGGACCTAGGAATTAGACCAGAGATATGGCACCTAATAGAGAGAAAAGGCCCAAACCCTCATTATATCAAATTAGGCCCTGAATTTCTTAGTAAAACTTCAAAAGCACAAGAAATAAAAACAAGAATCAATAAATGGGATGGATTCAAACTAAAAAGCTTCTTTTCAGGAAAGGAAACAATCAATGAGGTGAACAAAGAGCCTACAGTCTGGGAGCAAATTTTTGCCACACGCACATCAGATGGAGCACTGATCTCCAGGACATATAAAGAACTCAAAAAGCATAACACCAAAACAACAACAACAACAACAACCCAATCAATAAATGAGCTAAGGAGCTGAATAGAAACTTCTCAGAAGAAGATATATCATTGATCAACAAATATATTTAAAAACTTCAACATCTCTAGCAATTAGAAAATGCAAATCACAAACACACTAAGATTTTATCTCACTCCAGTCAGAATGGCAGTGATCAAGAATACAAACAATATGGGGCAGGGGTTGTGGCTCAGTGGTAGAGCACTTGCCTTGCATGTGTGAGGCCCTGGGTTCAATTCTCAGCACCACATATAAATATATGAATAAATTAAAGGTCTATCAACAACTAAAATAATATTTTAAAAAAAAGAATACAAACAATAGTAAGTATTAGCAAGGATATGGAGGAAAAGACACACTCAAACATTGCTGGTGGGACTGCAAATTGGTGCAACCTATCTAGAAAGCAGTATGGAGATTCCTTAGAAAACTTGGAATGGAACCACCATTTGACCCAGCTATCCCATTCCTAGGTCTATACCCTAAAGACTTAAAAACAGTATAGTACTGTAATGCAGCCACTTCAATGTTTATAGCAGCACAATTCACAATTGCTAATCTGTGGACGCAACCTAGATGCCCTTCAACAGATGAATAGATAAAGAAACTGTGGCATATATACACAATGGAATATTACTCAGAGTTAAAAGAGAATAAAATTCTGTCATTTGCAGGTAAATGAATGCAATTGGAGAACATCATGCTAAGCGAAGTAAGCCAGTTCCAAAAAACCAAAGGCTGAAAGTTTTCTCTGATAAATGGATGCTGATACATAGTGTGGGTGATGGTGGGGAGCATGGGATAAGTGAAGGAACTTTGGATAGAACAAAGGGAGGTAGGGATTGGGAGGTGGCATGGGAGTAGCAAAAATGGTGGAATGAGATGGACATCACTACCCTAGGTACATGTATGAAGACACAAATGATATGACTCTATCTTGTTTACAACCAAAAATAAATGAAAAATTGTGCTCAAAAAGAAGAAAAAGAAAAGCTTTGTGATCTGTGATTGGATGAGATTTGTTAGAAAGGACACTGAAAGTGCAATCCATAAACAAAAACAAAAACAAAAAAAGCTGATGGTATTTTCTTCTCAAAATTTAAAACTTCTGCTCTTTGAAAGACACTAATAAAAGATGAATGTACACACCAAATCCTCTGAGAAAATATTCACAAATTCCATATCTCATAAAGGATATTTTTAAATAATTAAAATTAAATTAAAGTGTAAGGGTTCTACTATAGAAAAGTACACAACAGCAAGTTTTTCTGGTGAGCCAACTCCTGGAGAATAATAGATATCTTATTTCCCACATTCTGCAGTTTTTCCCAGGAACTATTAAGATAACTAATGCATGCTTGGCCAGAGCACATATATAATCATAAAAAAAAAAAATCTTACTTTGTAACCTAATGTAACCTATTAATATAAATAAAGCTGGCAGCTCAGATGAGCAGCCATTTTGCCTCTGAATCTTGCTTGTTTCCCCTTTGTGTCATTACAGCTGGCGCCCAACGTGGGACATGAACACCAGAAACAGAGAACCCTCCAGATGTGTGGATGGGGGAAGGGAGTAGCTTACTGCCTGGAGCAGGCAAGTGACGAGTGTCTCTCATTGACTAGTACCTACCCCTACTGGTAAGCTTTGAGAAATTCCCTATATGAGGCTCAAAGTCGTCATTGGACTGAGCTCTCCTATTTACTTTGCAAAGCTGGATATACTGTAAATAATACTGACCTTGCTGCTTTGCTGGTGGAAGTACATTTTTGCTTTCCCTGGTACCCAGAAAGTGGTTCCTTACATTCAAAGGATGGGAAAGATATATGTAAAAAGCTTTATGAGGAGCCATGAGCTCCCATGCTTGTGCTGTATGCTTGGAATCTGTCACAATACTATTTCTAAAGTCTCTTTCTCTCAACAAATGCCTCCTTATCTATCTGCTACCACTCAGGTGCCACTCATGATCCAAATGTCCTTTGTGGAGGTGTTCCCTCTGCTTTCACTGCCCCCTCTTCCTCCACTGCCACCACCATTGATTACATCTCTTTTGGCTGAATGTTTATGGCAAGCAGTAGAAGATGGAGAGACTCATTTTTTAGCTATTTGTCCTATTAAACTAAATCCCACTGGCCAGCCAGAGCATATACAATTGCCCTTTGCTGTTTTTAAAGAATTACAATGTACTGTCTGCCCCAACCCAGGGCAAAGGGAAGGGAAATCTGTTTTTCCAGCCCCCTCAAGATCCCATGACACAAATATTCCCAGTCCAGAGTTCTCCCTTCCAGTTCAAATGGAACATCCGGATTTAGTTACTAGTGAAGATATCCAAGTATGGCTCCCTGGGGAGTACATAAAATTGCTACTCAAATTCAGGGACCTCAAGAACACTACAATTGGGACATATTGAACCTTCTACTAGCCCTTGGGACACATCTACCTTTGTTATAAAAAAAGAAATCAGGAAAATGGAGATTGTTACAAGATTTAAGGGAAATTAATAAGTGTATACAGCCCATGAATCTGCTTCAATGAAGATTACCAACCCAAATTTAATTCCTCAGGATTTTTCTTTATATGTCATTGATTTAAAAGATTGTTTCTTTGTTTTTTGTTTTTTGTTTTTCCTATTCCCCTCTATCCTGATAAACGAGAAAAATTTGCCTTTACTATTCCCCCTCATTTTTTAAAAAATATTTTTTTAGTTGTAGATGGACAAAATATGTTTATTTTTATTTATTTTTATGTGGTGCTGAGGATAGAACCCAGTGCCTCACTCATGGGAGATGAGCATGCTACCACTGAACTACAACCCCAGCCCTACTGTCCCCATTTTTAACCATCACAAGCCTACTAATAGATTTCATTGGAAAATTCTCCTACAGGGTATGCTAAATAGCCCAACATTGTGTCAATATTTTGTTAAAAAAGCCTTGCTCCCTTTTCATCAGAAATTTCCTCACTTACTTCTTTATCATTATATTGTTGATATAATGCTTGCAGGAAGAAACATCACAGATGAAATTCTAGAAACTTTACGGGAAGTATGATTATGATCAGAACTCCATGTTGCTAGAGAAAAAATTTCAATGTTCATTTCCTATCAGCTACTTGGTACATATATTACTTCAAAACTATGCAATTCCTTACATCCCAAATTTAACCTTTCCTTTTAAATTTTCCTTGGTTCATTTACAACAATTTCTAGGACATTTAAATTGGGTGTGTTCTTATATTCTATTAACTATTGATATGCTGTCTCCTTTTTTTCCAGTTGTTAAAGAAACAATAGGATCCTGCCTCCACCCTTTATTTGACTCCTTCTCTAAAGCTCTACAAAAAATTAACAAAAAATTGTCAATTGTAATGGTGGATCAACTTTCTGTATCTTATATGCCATTATCATTAGTAATTTTTGTTGAAAAATCTTATGCTTTTGCAGCAGTAATTGCTAGTTATAACCAAGGATTATATATATTAGAATTGTTATACCCTCCTCATTTTTCAAGCTGTAATGTTCTGCCTTTTGCTGATGTGTATGCTCAATTAATTACTGAGGGCCATACTAGACTTTTATCCTTAACAAGCATAGACATTTATGTTTTATATCTTACTTATGTAAAAACTTTACATCTCCAATAGTTAAAGTTCTCCTGATACTATCAGGCTGTATTAACACATTTTTTAGCACTGATTGCTTTTTACGTGCATCCTGATGGCTGATTCTCTGTTATGTCAGGTTACACATAGCTCCTTTTTCTTGATTTCTACCATTTCTCTTATAGATAGGCTACTAGTGTATACAGGTAGAGATAAACAAAGTGGGGATATCTATTTTATTAATGATAAATAGACTGACTATTATATCCTACCTCAAATTTCCCCAGAGTGAGCTGAATTAGCCACCATTATTTTGGTGCTGAGATTATTTTTTGCTACTTTAAACATTCTTACAGATTATAGTAATAGCTAAACTTGTTCTTTATATTTCTGTAGCTGTGTTATCCTCTCATTTGGATTACAATTTACTATCTCTTTTTTTAACCTTTCAAACTCTTTTACAAAATAGTACATTGTCATCTTCCTTGCTCATATACGCAAATCCACCAAAATTCCTGGACATCTGGTGGAAGGTAATACTCATGCAGATGCAGCTATAAGATCCTTTATTTTCAGATGCTGTAGCATCTCATGGATTTTTTTTATCAAAACACTCATTCACTAATGACAATTCTTTCAATTTCTTCCCAACAGGCTCATGCCATTGTTAATAATTTTTCTCACTGTACATCCATCTAGGCCCCTGTGGAAATCTGTAAATCCACAAGGCCTGGATTCTAATGCACTTTGGCAAATGGATGTTACCCATTTCCTTCCCTTTCATACTTATTCCTTTCTCCATGTTTCCATTGATACTCATTCTGGGTTTATTTGGGCTAGTACTCATAGATCTGAAAAGATATCTGCTTGTATTTCTCATTCATTACTTTGCTTTGCCACTATGGACCAGCCTGCTCATTTACAAATGGATAATGCCACTGCATATATGTTCAGTGCTTTTGCATAATTTTGTAATCATTGGAATATAATTTTAACCCGTGGAATTTTTCATAAATTTGGCAATCAAACATGCTAAATGTAAACAAAAACAACATTGTCGATGTATTCTTGACAGTCATGCTGCAATTGATTATTTATTATTATTACATCATAAAAGCTGTCATGAACTTAACAATATGTGTTGCTTTAACTTAAGTGATAACAGTAACTTCATTTCAAAAGAGCTTTATTACCTTAAAGACCTCATTAAAAATAACCAACAGGATGATGGAACTTACGTTTATTAGATTGGCTAACTTCATGGTTACTCAATTTCATGTGGATTAAACAACTATTGATAGGTGGGTATTTACTAATACTAGGATTGGTATGTTGTGCTTGTTGTCAGTACCTATGCTATTTTTTGCCTCCATCAATATTAAAGAGAAAACAAGTGTTATTCATCCAAAAGTTTACACAAAACCAACAGGGGGAGCTGTAAGTATTCTAACTGTGGAAACTTACAAGACAATGAGTTTTTCTGATAGACAAACTCCTAGAAAATAGACATCTTGTTTCCCACAGCTGGAACATTTTGCAGTTTTTCCCAGGAACTATTAAGATAACTAATGCATGCTTGGCCAGAGCACATATCTAATCATAAACAAAAACATCTTACCTTACTTTGTAACCTAGTGTAACCTATTGGTATAATTAAACTGGCAGCTTAAATGAGCAGCCATTTTGACTTTGCATCTTGCCTCTGTTTCCCCTTTGTTTTGTTACATTAAAGAATTCTCAAAGCAAACTAAGAAAACAAAAGACAAACACTATAAATAAACAAAAGAAGTGAAAATATTTTAACAATCATGTTAGCAAAGAAGATGCATAGATGAAAGCAAATAAAGAGATCCTTGAAGTCATTAGTTAGTAAGGAAACACAAATGAAAAATACAAGGATTGTCCATTTTACATGTTTTAGAATCACTAAAATTTTTTAAAAAAGATGATACTAGTAATGTTGACAAGACAGGAAATGGTATTTTCATATTGTATTTTTGAGAATTTAAGAGTTGCTTTATGGCATAAGATATGGCCTATGTTAAAGAAGGATCGTGTGCTGATGAGAAGAAAGTGTATCTACTCATTGATAGATGAAATATTCTATATATGTGTGCTAAGTCTGAATTATTGATTATATTATTTAGTTCTATAGTTTCTTTGTTTAGGTTTTTTTTTTTTTTTTGGAAGATCTATCCAGTAGTGAGAGAGGTGTGTTACCCAGCATTGTTGTGTTGTGGTCTATTTTATTTTTGAAGATGAAAAGGGTTTGTTTGATGTACATAGATGCTCCAGTTTGGGGAGCAGAAATATTTATGATTGTTGTGTTGTGTTGATGTATAATTCCCTTAAGCAGAATAAAATGTCCTTCTTTGTCCCTTCTGATTAATTTTGGCTTGAAGTCCTCTGTATCCAATATGAGGATAGAAACCCCTGCTTGTTCACATGATCCTTGTGAGTGGTATGTTTTTTCCCATGCTTTCACCTTCAGTCTGTGGATGGCATTACCTATGAGGTCAGTCTCTTGACCACATTTTTTATCCAAGCTGCCAGTGTGTGTCTTTTGATTGATGTGTTTACACCATTCACATTCAGAGTTATTATTGAGATATGATTTGTATTCCTGATCATTTTAGTTTATTTCTGTTTTTTAACTTGACACAAATTCTCCTTTGATTGACTTTTCCTTTAGTGCAGTTCCTGTTTGCTGGTTTTCATTGTTTTTTGTTATTGTTGTTGTTGCTGTTTTTTCATTTCCTCTTCATGGAATATTTTGCTGAGAATGTTCGATAGTGCAGGCTTTCTAGTTGTGAATTCTTTTAACTTTTGTTTATCATGGAAGGTTTTTGTTTCATCTTCAAATATGAAACTTAATTTTCCTGGATATAAAATTCTTTGTTAGCATCCATTTTCTTTTGAAGCTTGATATATGTTATTCTAGGAACTCCTGGTGTTAAGGGTCTGGGTTGAGAAGTCAGCTGAAATCCAAATTGGTTTACTACTATATGTACTGTGATTTTTTTCTCTCACAGCCTTTAAATCCTTATTCTCTGTGTTAGTCATTAGCATTATAATGTGTTTTGGTGTGGGTCTGCTGTAATTTTATACATTTGTAGTTCTGTAAGACTCCTGTATTTGATTTTCCATTTCATTCTGTAGGTTTGGAAAATTTTCTGATATTATTTCACAGAAAAATTGTGCATTCCTCTTTGTATTTCTGCACCTTCATTTATCCCAGTAAATATTAAGTTTGCTCTTTTCAGGTTATCCCATAGTTCTTGGAAGTGCTGTTCATGGTTTCTTAACATCTCTTCATTCACAACTCTATTTTAAGGTTTATATATTTTGTATTCATTGCCTGAGGTTCTGTCTTCCAAGTGGTCTAGTCTGTTGGTATGCTTTCTATTGAATGTTAATTTGGTTTATTGTTTCCTTCATTTCAAATATTTCTGTTTGGTTTTGTTTTAGAATCTCTATCTCTCTTTTGAAGTGATCTTCTGCTACCTGTATTTGCTCTTTTATGTTAGCCTTTACTTTCCAGATCAATTTAATCATGTACATTCTAAGCTCCTTTGACATTTCTTCCACTGAGGTGTCCCAGCTACATGGGAGGCTGAGGCCAAAGAAATTCAAGTATAAGCATGGCCTAGGCAATATAGCAAGACCCTGTATCAAAATAAAATAAATTAACCTGGGCATGGTGGTTCATGCTTGTAATCCCAGTGACTTGTGGGGCTGAGGCAGGACAATTGCAAGTTCCAACCTGAGCAACTTAGTGAGGCCCTAAACAATTTAGCAAGACCTGTCTCAAAATAAATAAAAAAAGGGCCTGGGTATGTGATTCAGTGGTTAAGCACCCATGGGTTCAATCCCCAGTACCCCTTTCCTCCTACCAAAAAGAAAACAAAAAACCAAAAAAAAGAAAGAAAAAGAAATAAGGAAATAATAGTGCTTGCTCCATAGACTTGTTGTAAGGAACAAATAAGGTTGTATATGGAAAACATTCGTTAAGTGTACCACCAATGATAATGGAAATGAAAGGCAGCATTCTATAAATCACTTAGCCTTCATTCCTAAGACTGAGCATCAAAAAATCTCTGACAATGTGACATGTTGATTTTACTGGGGAGTTCTAAGAGATATTTTTAATTATCCTAGTCATTCCAAAATATCTCCAAATGCTTTTAGAATAAATTCAAAGCTTTCTTGTCATAATCAAGGCTCTGAAACCATAATTTGCAGGACATAGGTTGCCAGACTTGCCATCATTATAAAAGTATGTTCATATATATCTGGTTTTGATCAATTAATAGGTGGACAGAAATGCAATGTGATCATTTATCTAATATAAGGTTTAATTATACAACTTATTAATCTTGAATTTACCTTCACCACCAACTCCTTTACTATTGATGGAAATAATCACTAAATAAAAAATAAGTATCTTCAATTCATCCCCATTTTAAAGTTGCTACTTCTACAGGTAGTTTTACCTGTACCTCAGGAATCATTCTAACTTTGGTTACCTCAAATTCACCCTCTACACTGTCATAAAAGTAATGCTAGAAAATATCTCTTTCTGTTACTCTCATGTTCATGTTTCTCCCATTACCTGTTACTACTCTTAGTCCAAGCTACCAACTACATCCATTTGGCCTCTGCCTACCCCTGCAACCCTATGTCTATTGCTGTGATGCACCAAAAGAACACCATCAGAGCTCATGGATTAGGCCTTCCTTTGTACAGTATTCCACACCTTTGTATGGTGTTCACATGGCATGAAATGCCTGCTTACACATAAATGGCAACCTCCTGTGCAAGTTTCCTTTTTTTCCCCCAGCTTTATTGAAGCATAATGGAGAAAGAAATATTGTATATATTCAAGGTATACAATGGGATGTTTTGATAAAGGTATCTAAATAATGAAATGATTACCATAGTCGAGTTAGTTACGGTATCCATCACCTCACATACTTACCTTTATTGTTGGCAGGAATAAATAAGATCTATGCTCTTAGAAAATTTTCAAGGATACAATACATCACTATTAACCACAGTCAACATGCTGAACATTCAGGAAGTAGGACATATTTATTTTCCTCCTCAACTTTCAATACCAAGCTCAACATTTTCCCTGAGACTTTTAAGTAGAGTTGTTTACTCCTCCTTTGTGTCTATACTTCATTTATAGATTTAGATATTTATGGATGCATAAATAGACACAGGCATACAGGGATAGATGTGCATTGCATATGGCATTTATATGCTGTATTGTTGTTATTTATCTCCTATCCCTCTCCTTCACTAGGCAGTGATATCCCAGAAATCTATAATTGTGTATTTTTCATATTTTTATTTTCATCCCTAAGTGGCATAAAACAAATTATTCTGAATCCTACTTAATTTCTGTAGATGTTGATTATTGAACTACTGCTCACCTTTTGATTACAATCCAACCTTCTGCATCCACTGTCCCTTGAGAGAGAGAATGAACTAACCAGAGGGCTCCAGTGTTCAGCCACCCTCTGACAATCATTGCCAGCTGTGAACCAAACACTCATGAAAATTGGCTCATTCTCTGCCACTGATGAGTGGACTAATTTAAATTCTGTTTCTAGGAGAATGAAGGAACCACATGAAGTGTCCACTAGGCTTCAACCTTTTCTTCAAATGGCATGACTCCATCATGGACTAAGTGTCTCCAAGGAGTAGACAGTGCACTACCTCCACTTATGCATAGTAATGTTTGGAAAGGAGAAGCCTATACAATTATTTACCCCCTTTGAATAATAAATACATGGATATTTTAATTATATCTTAAAATGACAGAACATAAATTTCAAATAGTATATATTAGAGCCTGTCCCAGTGGCACATGCCTGTAATCCCAGTGACTTAAGAGACTGAGGCGGGGGGGCACAAGTTTAAAGCCAGACTTAGCAATTTGGTGAAGCTTTAATCAACTTAGTGAGATCCTGAATCTAAAATAAATAAATAAATAAATAGGGTTGGGAATATGACTCAGTGATTAAGTGCCCCTAGGTTCAATTCTTGGGACCAAAAACACAAAAACAAAAACAAAAGAAAAACCAAAAAAATCAAATATCAGTATTATATTGAGTTGATATATCTTTTATCTTTACCATTTTATCTTGTTAAGAAAAGAAAAAAATATTTAGATTTTAGAACTACGGGTGAAGCAACCCACCATCCTGTGAGGTAGTATAACGGTGGTTCAGAAGTGGGATGCTGAAGTAGAAGCCACCTAGCAGTCTCTATCACTTAGTGGTCACATGTCCCTAAACTACTTGCTAAATATTTCTGTGCCTATTAGTTACCTAATCTATGAAGTAAAAATGAAATTTTTATCTAATTGACTGCCATTGGAATTAAATTAGTTAATGTGTGTAAGCAATCTAAGATATTACCCGCCACATCATTACTGTTTAGTAAATGTTGATGGTGGCCATTTTGATGGTGGTGGTGGTGGTGGTTGTGATGGTGGTGGTGGCGGCATTTGTATGAGAACAATAAAGGGGTTTTAAATATCTTGTGAGAATATCAATAGACAAGATAAAAGTTATGACTGTTTCCATTAGGTTTGTAAATGAAACCGCTAGTGGAATAATGATAAAATGGACCAGAAGTTTATTTGGAATGATTCCACACCTAAGTTGCCATTGCCAAATTAAAAATATCATAGAATCACATAACTTTTATTAGACTGATATCCAAAGAGATCTAGCATGAGATTATCAAGAGAAATAGAAGTATAAACAATATTTACCAAAAGGAAAAGAAACAATTTTATATAGAGATAACCATCACCCACAAAGAAATATCTCTCACCTGGTTAAGTTAAAAGCCTGTATTTGTCCTAATACATATATAATTTACAAGTGAATTAACAATTTTTTAAAAGTCAAAAATAAGATAAGTAAGTATAAAAGAATAAATTAACTTCCCAAAAGAAGCCTGAGACCTGCCAATACAATCCATATCTTTAAGAGATGGATTCATTACAAAGACCTATAAAAAAGCACACACTTTGCCCAGTGTGGTGGGATACACCTGTAATTTTAAGGGCTCAGGATGCTGAGGTAGGAGGATTGCAAGTTCAAGGCCTTCATTAAGCAACTTAGTGAGACTCTGTCTCAAAATAAAAAATAAAAAGGGCTGGAGATGTAGCTCAGTGGTAAAGCACCCTGGGTTCAATCCCCAGTACCAAAAAAAAAAAAAATCACAAACCTTCAGAGATATGGATATAAATGTAACATTTTCTAGATTTCTTAAAATAAGTTGATATTAATATAATATCATAGATATTAGTTTATAAATCAATAAATTAGTTTGTTAATAAATCAAAAAGATTTTTTCTTTTCTTTATGTTATCTTTAGGTCCCCAAATTTCTAAAGTGCCCCAGCTGTTCAGCCATGGCAGCCATGATCCACTAATGGAAGCATACAAAGGAATGCAGTAACATATATACTCCAAATTCTTGAAGCTTACATCAGAAAACTGACAGATATTTGTAGCAATGATAAAAGTGATGGTGAATGCCCTTTAGAGGGTTCATTCAGTAGAAAAGCAACATAGACAGAAGAATACATTTTAATTATGGAAGGGTTTTTGTAAGTGACATTAAAAAGCCATTGATAAGGTATCATCATGCAGTTATAAAATAGCCAGGACTTAGTCCAAGAAATTTATGATTGTGCTTCAAATAAAGAAGAAATTGAAAGTGACATATGATCATATGAAACCGATGACAATGAAAAGAGCAATGGCTTCATTTCTGCCACTTCTCATTGGAGTGAAAAACAGAAAGCCAATAGAAGCCAGAGGAGTAGTCTGTTAGCGAAAAGCTCAGGAACTCAAATCAACAAGTGGGCTTAGATGTATTTTCAATTTTCTTAATGTAAATGTAAGGAGACCTGATATTCATCTTAGATTTATCATGTGACACCTCTGTGCCTGACTATGATCATCTATAAAATAAACAGGTTGAAACAAATGCTCTCTCAAATTATTGTTCTAAAATTCCACAATTTTGGGGGCTGGGGCTGTGGCTCAGTGGTAGAGCGCTTGCCTAGCATGCGT
>PVHX01023620.1:0-25399 GCA_004024805.1 Geosciurus inauris
GTGTATATGTACCACAGTTTCTTTATCCATTCATCTATTGAAGGACATCTGGGTTGCTTCCACAGTTTTGCAATTGTGAATTGTGCTGCTATAAATATTGAAGTGGCTGCTTTACTGTAGTGTGCTGTTTTTAAGTCTTTAGGGTATAGGCCAAGGAGTGGGATAGCTGGGTCAAATGGTGGTTCCATTCCAAGTTTTTAAGCAGTCTCCATACTGCTTTCCAGATTGGTTGCACCAGTTTGCAATCCCACCAGCAATGTTTAAGTGTACCTTTTTCTCCACATCCTCACCAGCACTTACTCTTGCTGGTATTTTGGATAACTGCCATTCTGACTGGGGTGAGATGAAATCTGAGAGTAGTTTTGATTTGCATTTCTCTAATGGCTAGAGATGTTGAACATTTCTTCATATATATGTTTATTGATTGTATATCATCTTCTGAGAGGTTTCTATTCAGCTCCTTAGCCCATTTACTGATTGGGTTGTTTGTTTTTTTGGTGTTAAGTTTTTTGAGTTCTTTATATATCCTGGAGATCAGTGCTCCATCTGATGTGCGTGTGGCAAAACTTTGCTCCCAGAATGTAGGCTCTCTGTTCACTTCATTGATAGTTTCTCTTGTGAGAAGAAGCTTTTTAGTTTAAGTCCATCCCATTTATTGATTCTTGCTTTTATTTCTTGTGCTATAGGTGTCTTGTTAAGGAATTCGGGGCCTAATCCCACGTAATGAAGATTTGGACCTACTTTCTCCTCAATTCCTAGGAGGGTCTCTGGTCTAATTCCTAGGTCTTTGATCCACTTTGAGTTGAGTTTTGTGCATGGTGAGAGATAGGGGTTTGGTTTCATTTTACTGCATATGGATTTCCAGTTTTCCCAGCACCATTTGTTGAAAAGGCTATCTTTGCTCCAATGTATGTTTTTGGCACCTTTGTCTAGTATGAGATAGCTGTATTTCTGTGCATTACTCTCTATGTCTTCTATTCTGTACCATTGGTCTACATGTCTGTTTTGGTGCCAGTACCATGCCGTTTTTGTTACTATTGGTTTGTAGTAAAGTTTAAGGTCTGGTATTGTGATGCCTCTTGCTTCACTCTTCTTGCTCAGGATAGCTTTGGCTATTCTCCAGATTCAATGCAATCCCAATTAAAATCCCAAAGGCCTTTCTTATAGAAATAGAAAAGTCAATCATTTTTATAAAATTTTAAAGCATACAAAACAATATAGTACTTTTATGGACCAAATAGTTGTGTCTCTCCCAAATTTATGTGATGAAATCTTAACCCCCAACATGATAGTATCAGGATGTGGAGACTTTGGGTTCCAATTAGGTCAGGAGAGTGGAGTCCTCATGAATGGGATTAGTGCCCTATTCAAAGTGGCCCCAGAGAGCTCTCATGCCCTCAATTCACCACATGAAAATGCAAGAAGAGGCAAATTGCAGTCTGGAAGGGGACTTGTTTATCTTTCCTTTCTTTTTGCTTTTTCTCAGTTTCCACCCCTTGTCTTTATTTATGTATTTTCAAAATATATTTTTATGTTTAACTGACACATATTAATTGTGTATATTTATGGGGTGGACTGTGGCACTTCAGTATACATACACAATGCATAATGCTTGGATCAGGGTAGTTGCTACATCTTTCATCAGTTATCATTTTCTTGTGTGGGGAATATTCAAAATCCTCTTTACTAGCTACCTGTTCTCTTTAAGTTATTAGCTTCTTCTTGATCTCAACCACTCCCATGGCTTTATTTACAATCTTTGACCAAACTTTAAGTTCATGTCCTGCTCAGATCATCTCTGAGGAACATCAAACTCAATATATCCAAACAAGAAAACATTATCTTTCATACTCTCCCTCTCCCCATTCCTCCTTCAGTTATCTCTAGAAATGGTGTACCCATCCAATTATTAATATCAGAAACAGCAATATAATCTCTGACAATTCCCTCTTCTACAATAAATCATCAAATTGGTCAATTTAGTATTAGTCTCCTTAACATTTTTCAAATGTGTGTCTGCTTCGACCTCCATTTTCAAATTTAAAAGCAGCATTGTTCAATTAAATATAATGCTTATTACACATATAATTTAAAAGTTTCCAGTAGCCACATTAAAATTGTTTTAAAATATAGGCAAAATTAAATGTATATATCTAATTTAACTCAATATATCCAAAATGTCATTGTAACATGTAATTGATAGTAAAAATTAGTAATGAGATAATTTACCTTTTTTTCTAAGTCTTTGGAATCTGATGTGTATTTCAAATTAAGGCACATCTTTATTTGGATAAGCCACATTTCAAAGGCTCAATAAACATATGTGGCTAGTGTCTAACATCTTGGACAGAGCAGTTCTAGTCTAAGCTGTGCTCACCTCTTGTTTTAGTGTATTAACAGGTTTCTCACACGCTTACTTGGATTGCTTCATGGGCAACCAGAATAATTTTTTTTTTCCAAATGTAAATCTGCTCTAATGACTGCCAGCTAAAATCCTTCAGTGACTTTCTACTTTTCTCTTTGGCTAAAGTCTAAACTCCCAACACAGTCTATGAAACATCATGTGATCTGACCCTATTTATTTCTCTAATTTCTGTAGTTGACAAAGCTCCTCCCATCTCACAGACTTAATACAGGATTAAAATATTTTTGTTCCTTTCTATCCTTAATTCTTAGTTTGAGTACCTCTTACTCACAGAAATCTTCCTTGATATCCATTTCCACTTTCCTTCCCCAGATCAGATTAGGATTCTAAACATTGTCTTACTGCACACGGTCCTTTTCCTTCACAGTAGAAACCATTTGTGTTATTATTTGTTCAAAAGGCAATTCTCCCATTGGAGACTACCAGTCATGCTTATTCATCTTTATATCCCTGCACCAAGATTGATGCTTAATATTGAATGAGTATTTGTTGAATATATTAATTTGATTTTCTTAGCATTATTCATATGAGAAAAAGTTCATATGCCTGGGCTAGAGGAGGGACTCTTTTCCTTGAGCATAAAGCTACTCCACACTTGTTCTATTATCAAGAAAGAAAAATGAGGGGTGGTCACTGTTGAGTAGGCCACCAACAGTGGCCTACCAGAATCTGGTAGACAGATTCTGTCTACCAGAATCTCCAATTTATCAGTGTGAAACTGGTCACCTACTTTGGCATACATCATTCCCAAGAAAGCAAGGCAGAGTCATCTGGATATAAATGTGTGGAGATAAATGTGTGGAGACAGAGGAATTTGAATTGAATTCAATTATTTTTAATAGTGAAAGTAAAGTGGAAGAAATGCACCTTTTTAACCAAAATTTTAACCAAAATAAACACTTTCCTTCATCACCTCAAGTGGCCCTTCCAACACTTCTGGGCACCATCAGGCTGGTGTTATTATCACACTTTATTTACAAAGGAGAAATCACAAATCAGAAAGGGTAAGCTTTTTTATCCAAGAAGCACTCAGCAATTAGATGACTGGACTTGGAGAGAGTCACAGGGGCTCTGATTCCCAATCTAGACTGTTTTCTTTCCACCAGTGGATCTTAGAGCACCAGCATCACCTGGGAACCTGTTATAAACACTCACTCGCAGGCCTCACCCAAAGCTACTGAATGAGAACTGGGAATGCAGCCCAGTCACCCATGTTTAAAAGTCCTCCAGGTGATCCTGATTTCCTTGAAAGTTTGAGGACTGCTGCTCTACACACCATTACCCGCACTACCTTCTCCTAACTTCATTAAAAAAAAATTTTTTTCTGGTTGTTACATGGTTTTGCAGAAATAGAAAAACTGCATTTTCCTGATGTTTACCTCAGGAGCTCCTTTTGTGCCATTCAGATATATCGTAAGTAATAAGAATTGTCTTAGCCATACTTCCAGATTCAAAGGACCCTTGTATTTAAGAATTCACCAGTTGAACTACATTTTCAATGTCACATTCTTGAATCAAGTGTGTAATGGCTAGTTGACCCTCTACAGAGCCAACGTTATATTTCACGTGAGTTCACAAAGCAAGTTAGGCAAAGTCTGTTTCTCACAGAATTCGTTTTCTTGTGCTTAATAATGAGGCACCTCATTAGAAGAAGAGAGGCACTCTCTCTTCTTCCAAAATGAAAGCCCTTTGCGCTCTCTTTCCCATATATTTTTGTGACCCAACCTTTTGCAGAATTTTCTCCTTCCTGAAATGAACAAACAGACAAAAAATTTCAGTGACTAATAATCATTCCTGATGAAAATATTCTAATTTTAGGACAAGATAAATTTGTCTTCTTCCAAATTCAATCCTGTCTTTTACTACATTGTTGGCACTACTGTAATTCTAAACCATAAATCATGGGCCTATTCCCTGCGTACTATCTATTCTCCATGTATCTGACACATTTGTGAGCATAAAAGGAATAATAGTCTCACAGCCAACTTCAGGCCCTGTTAACATGTTGGCAGAGTCTGTCTCTCCCAGTTTTGGGGCCCCAGTCTCCCCATCAGTATCTACCTGGTTATCACAGATTTTTGCCACTTCTTGGTTTTTCCCAGAGTTCCACACTATCACCCTTTACCAAATTGTCATCCTATAAGAGCACATCTTACATCTAGCATATTGATTCTTATTAAAATCTGCCTCCACCCAGGGAGGAAGCATTGCACTAACTTTGAGGTTTAGCCCAATGCTACAATAGCTGGTGACCTTGAGCAAGCTGCTCACTTCTCAGATCCTTGTCTACAAAATAGGGATGATGCAGCGGCTCTCCAGTTCTTGGGAATATTAGAATTATATGGAGGATCTATAAAAAGAACGCATAGCTGGGCACAGAGGCGCAGGCCTATAATCCCAGCAGCTCAGGAGCCTGAGGTAGGAGAATCCCGAGTTCAAAGCTAGCCTCAGCAACTTAGCCAGACCCTGTCTCTAATATAAAATATTAAAAGTGGGAGGGAGCTGGGGATGTGGCTCAGTGGTTAAGCACCCCTGGGTTCAATCCCTGGTGCCAAAAAACAAAACCAAAAAACAAAAAAGAAAAAAACAAGAATATGCCTCCTACAGTTTCTCATTCAGTGGGTCTGGTGAGGAACTCAATCATATACATTTATAAGGTAATCACTTATGCTGCTTATCCAAACATAGACTGTACTTGGAGAACCACTGGTATGATGCTATTAGGACAAGAAATATGGAATTATCTTTGGAGTGCCTAATTCTAGTTACTACTTAATGACTATTAGTCCTGTTGTCTTCCTCCTCTGTTCTACATTTCATCAAAGAAAAGGAAATAGATGATAAAAATGAGTTAATAACATTGAATACAAGTGGAATTGAGATAAATCCAATTATCTTTGGGCAAAGCTTTCTGGAAGTAAACCAGAGATATTTCTATAGAAATATACTAAAGGAGATTTTTGTTTGGTTGGTTTTTGTTCCAGGGATTGAAACCAGGGGTCCTTAACCACCCACCCACATCCCCAGCCCTTTTTATATTTTATTTTGAGATAAGTTCTTGCTAAGTTGCTTAGAAACTTGCAAGAAGATGATTCTGGCTTTGAACTTGTGATCCTTCTGCCTCAACCTCCTGAGCTGCTGGGGTTATAGGTATGTGTCACTGCTCCTGGCAAAGAAGATATTTTATATAACTAAGCATTAGAATTTAATGATATGATTTGGCAAAGGCATCAGGCAAGGGGCACTATTATATACTATCAGTGGAAAAATAAAAATATATGTAATTTTAGGGGACAATTTTGGTAGTACCAGCAATTTCACTTCCATAAATACGTCCTTTAGAAATGCACATAAATGCACAGGGATGAAGTGCAATGTATTTGCATAGCAGCTCCTAAACTCAAGAAAATAAGAAGTGTCGTTTTTTTTCCCCATAAGTCAACTTGATTTATATGTCAAGCCCATTACATGAGGTGGTAAAAATAAATCACATTCATTTCAGGATTCATTCCTTGACATTTTTGTGGAATTGCACTCGAGAACCAGGAGGAACATACAGAACAGAGCTGTTGGGAGTGGTGTGGAATATTTGGCCTTGTGTCCATAGATGCTGTCATCTCCTGGCTTGGCCATCCTTCTATTAGTACTTGAGAGATTTTAAATGCAGACTGCTGCTACCACGTTGCATGATTTTCTTCCATGATTCCATTCTTTCTGCTTCACCTTGATCTCCAGCTGCTTCTCTTGTCCCCATGCCTTGCTGGCTGTCTTATTCTGAAGGAGACTGAGACCTTGACTCCCTCAATGCCACTTTTAGCTGCTTAGGACCATCCTAGCATTTCAGTGTCCTGTAAATTCTGAACTGCCTAGGAAGGACTCTAATCAACTATATACCTTTCTTAGTACAGTCCCACTTCTAGAGCAAATCAATAAAGTTCAACTGCTGGCTTGGAAAGTGTCAAATATTACCATTTGAAACCTTGGACTATTTTAATGTTTATCAAATACTGAAGAAAAGAAAATAACCATTCTTATGGGGGAAAAAAATCTTGTTTTCAAGACAAGTCCCAGATGTAAGCCACTCCTGAATCAGTGACTCAGTGATTATAACTTAGCAACTTGCAAGTCTGTGTTAACTATATATAGCTCTATTTTTGTGTGCATTAAAATAAGCCTCTGGTGGTCAAAATAGTTTTTTTATTTTCAAAATGATAGCAGCTGTTTTATCCTTAATTTTGAGAATAATTTGGTGAGCTTTGTACTTTTCTTTCTGCCCCCAAAACAGAAATGACTTCATTGTTGAGATACAGAGAAAAATATGTGAAGTCATTCAACCAATGCTGCTTAGAATAGACCTCTTTAAAGCATATTTTGATTGTGTAACTGTTCTGAACTAAACTTGGCTTGCCAAGTCTCTAGATGTTATATAACTTCATAGAAAATACAAAAATAAGAAATAAAGGCAGAATTAAATAAGGACAATAAGGTTTAGGCAATTCAGCATGCATTTTTAGGCACCCATAATGTGCCAAATGTTGTAGATACAAAGATAGGACACTGCTCCTGTCATTGAAATCTCAGATTAGGTGGCGAGATAATCAAATAATAGAGACAAAGTTCAACCAAACAATAAATAGAAACTACAGAGCCAGATAGCATTGATCCTATCTGAAGAAAGATTTCATAGTAGAAGTAGTGATTAAACTGTGGAGGAAGAGGGATAGCTTATTCAAGAGCCAGGGCTTTGAATAAGAGAAAGAAATTTGTTAAGACAAAGAAATGTTACTCATATTAAATGTAAGCTCTGTATTAGAAAGACTATTGGATTGGCTTACGATATACTTAATGCCTAGGATAGTGCCTGATGCATATGAGGAGATCATGTATATTTGTTGAATGAGTGAAAACACGATTGCAGGTAAAGGTAAGTGATTCCTAGTCATGCAATCTGACTATTGCACAGAAATACTGGGATCAACAGAAGGGAGAGGCTAGAAAGGTAGGGAAAGACCAAGTGCCACACCTATGATGCTCCAAGGAATTAAGATTTGTCTTGCCAACAAGTGGGCAGTCATAAACAGCATTCGGGTAATAGAGGAGAGTGAGCAGCAGGATGTTGTGGTCCTTTCCAGTCTCATGGAATGAAGGCTTACAGTTGAGACCAAAACTAAGCACACCATATGATAAAGAGAACAGTCAATTATTCAAGCAACAGGCTTTACATTGACCTCCTCTGGAATATCCGTGCATGTAAGCATACCCACATATAAGCAGCAGCACTGTGGAAGAAGAAGTGAGAGAGTACAGCAATCTTGCTAAGAAGGAATGACCCCTCCTATGACCAGGATGCCCAGACAATTCTCATCACTCGGTTTGAGGAGGGAATGAACATGAACACGGAGAGGCTAGGAGGGAAGTTTCTCTTCATATACACTGTCCTGGCGACGGTATTGTCTGGTTGAAGTTGAGATCTTAGGAGGAATATTTCCCCATCTCTTCATTCAGGAGAGAATATAGTCCAATGGCTAGCTGCTTTCTTCAGAATGTGGGGATAATTGCCACTTATTGTTCTCATCTGTACATCCCAGAAGCCAATTTCAAAGTAACAGGAGAAACTGCATCTGACATTCAACATTTAGCATTGGTGTCTAATAAAAAACAGAATGTAAGCCACATAAGCAACTGTCAACTTTATAGTAGTCATATTTTTTAAAATGGTAAAATGAAACAGGTAGAATTAATTTAAAACCTGTCAGTCTGACATTGGTACATATATTTTAAGAAGTGATTGATGTAAACATTATCAATGAGATAATTTTCATTTGCACATCTTCAAAATCTAGTGTGCTTTATACTTGCAACATATTGGTCTGAACTAGCCTTGTTTCAAGTGCTCAGTAGCTGTTTTGGAAAATGCAGTTGCAGATTAACCTGTGACCAAAACTGGCAATGTTTCTTTACTGCTTACAGGGTAGGTCCAAAATCCTATTGTAAAAAGCATAACTGTGTTTTACAAGGTTTTCTTCAAGAATGCTAGAGAGGGTATCTGATGCAAGTCTCTCCCCATTGCAGGCTTGGGGAGACCAACCTGTCAATATGTCCTTGCTTTCTAATTGATGATTAGAAACTCAATTGTTTTTAAAACTCTAAAAGGAATATTTTTTCCGGACTCAGATTACTGCCTTCATTAAGGAGAAGTGAGTTTCACGAATAACTTTGTACAACAGCTTTTTAAAACTAATGAAATTTATTATCTCCTAACCACAAATCAAACTTTCTTTCCACAAAGGCAGTTCGACAGAGCACTTTGCAGATGGATGGGTCTACTTTCAACGGCCTGGTAACCAAACAGAGGCTGGATATGCCCCATCTGCTCTGTCTCGGATTTATTCCTTCAGACTGAGCAAGAAAGAATCAAGATAGGAAAGATAGGGCAAAATAGCAGTCATTACTTTTTTAATTTATTTTTTTATTTTCTGGTTTAGAAAGTTCACCTCATTCTGCACAGTCTTTATGAGGTACTTGTGTTTTATTTTTTGAAGGTGAGAACTGTGATCTCATCTGTATTCCATGGGTTACTTAGCACTCTGACGGTGCCTAATAAATATTAAACAGAAGACTTTATCCGACTACAAGACACCATACACTTCCTGGTTCATTCATCCTGCCAAATTCCAGGGAACAACTATTATGAACAGATGAGTGGCTGGAGAGATTAATGAGTGAATTTGTTTGGCAGTTTGCTGCCAAAATTTCGCTGCCTGTAATTAAATCATATTCCTTGGTCTTCCCTATGAAATACAAAGAAAATTGTCTTATATTAGTAACAAGCCTAAGGAAAAACAGTCCCCCCCCACAGTGATGATAATGGTATTTCTTTATATCTGGATTTTTTTTACCTACTTTTATATTTTTATTTATGTAGAACATACATAGAGGGTGTACAAATCTTAAGTGCATACCTCAATGACTTTTTTTTAATATGGAAATTTTTAAGTAGATGTTAAAGGCCAATAAATTCCATCATCACATTCTATGCAACCAGGAACCCTAAAATAATCTTATGGCACTTTAAAAACCTATACCATTATCAGTAACATTAATGTAACTTTAATTACTTGAAATCAAATCACATTCATTATCACTTTAGTACTAAATGTTTTATTTCTTCAAAGCTATTCGCTCATTAGAGCCTAGCATTTAAAAGCATTTATAGAGAACCTTCAATGTTGCAGGCATCATGCTAGGCTCTGAAAAACAGATAAAAATTAATGAAGCTTACATTCTATTGGAATATTTATTTCAATAGGTATACAATTAAAATATCTACAACATTTAATTTAGCCCAGTATTTCAATTTAGTTCAGGCATTGACTGTTTTAAATTTAATTCCTATTTTTTAAAAAGGTATTGAACTAAGATGCCAACCCAGGTCTTTTGATTATAAAATTTATGTTCTTTTCAGAGCATTGTGACAAGTACTTGTCCTTCCATTCAAGTTGTTCAGGATTAGTCTAAGAAAGCTACAAGATTCCTTCCAACTCTAAGACATTCTTTTTCTTGTTCTGTAATAAAGTGTTCTAATCTAAAGATAATCTCTAGAAAATTGAGTTTCCATTTGAAAATGCAGGTAATAAGGCTAAAGATAATATTGACAATGTAAAACATTTCTAAAAACTTTTACAAGGAAATCTTATGAAAAACTTGAGAATAAAAATGCATATAATCTTATCTTTCTAGATTTGATTATAATGACAGAAATCACAGGGTGAGCTGGAAACGTTCCGTTTTGTGTTCAAGTATATTAACTTCATTCTTTTAGAAATATTCTGAAATTTAACTGGGCTAGCAAAGGGCAGGATGTAGATGGGGATTGTCTTTGAAGAATGTTGAACAAAGACTACAAAATTTCAGTTAGTTAGGAGGAATAGGCTCCAGAGATATACTGGACAAGAGGGCAACCATAGTTAATAGCAGTTTATTATATTCTTAAAAATTGTTGAATATTATGGTTTAGATATGCAGTGTTCCCCAAAAGCTCATATGTGAGACAATATAAGAAAGTTTAGAGGTGAAATAATTTGGGTTATGAAAACTTTACCTTAATCAGTGCATTAATCCACTGATAGTGATTAACTGGGTGGTAACTTTAAGCAGGTAGGGTGTGGCTGGAGGAGGTGGGTCACTGGAGGCATGCCTTTGGTATGTATTTTGTCTTGGCGATGGAAGTTCTCTCTCTGCTTCCTGGTGCTATGTTCTAAGCTGCTTTTCTCCTCTGCACCTTTTGGCCATCATGTTCTGCCTCACCTCCGGCCCAGAGCAATGCTGTCAACTGTCTTTGGACTGAGACCTCCGAAACCATGAGCTCCTAATAACCTTTTTCTCCTCTAAAATTGTTCTTGTCAGGTCTTTTGGTAACAATGGTGAAAAAGCTGACTAAAACTCAGAAAGTAGATGTTAAGTGTTTCTACTCAAAACAAAAACAAAGAAACTTCATATATAGGCGCACATCATATATATTAATGCATGTATATGTGGTGTGAAGTAATTATATGTTAATTAGCTCTGTTTAGCTGTTCCTCAAAGTTTAAATATTTCAAAACATGTACAGGATAAATATATGTAATTTTACTTGTTAATTAAAATAAATGAATAAATATTTTTAAAACTGCACTGATCATTTTCTGACAAATTGCATATGTCCATATTATAAAATCACTTCAACATCATTATATAAAATAGACTTCTCCCTTCCCCTGGGAGCCTCTCACAAATAGCCTCAGACCCTTCTTGAATGCCTGTGACAAATATTTATAGGTTCTAAAATGTTGGTTTAAAAGTTAGTAGAGAGCGCAGGTAATGTGGGAGACAAGAAAGAGGCTGGGTGAGACAGTTGCAAATGATTGGAGCCCATCAAATTATTTAGAAAAATCACTTGTTTTGAGGGAAAAAGAATATTTCTGTGGCATTGCTCTTATTTAAATAAAGGTTAATTTATTTAATATTAATTTTCTTTGAATTTTAAGTCACAACTTCTAAAAAGTTAAATGAATCTATGAACTCTTAACCTTCCAAGCATTGCTGTCTTCTGTGGCAGGCCAAGGCAGGCCACTTGCAGGGGAAGGGGATGTCCTTTGCTCCCCATTCAGAGCCCTGTACCTTCCTCTTTTTTTCATTTCATCTTTGTAACTGATTCCTAAGATCTTGGCTTCTTGAGGAAGCTCCTGTCATTACTGAATCAAAATACTTTTCATGTCCCTTCCAGAACTCACTGTCTCTGAGTTTCATACATTTCAATAAACTTCATTAAATAAGTTTTGTGCCAAGTGCTATTTCTCAGGGATGCAAAAATGAGTACTACTCTACCTGTTCTCATTTTACTCCCAGAATAGGAAAGAAGAGACATAAAAGAAAAAAACTACAGTTAATTATTGAGATAGAGACATGCAGAGTCTAACAGAAGCATCAAGAATGTGTCTGTAGCCCAGATGGAAACTCCAGGGTTTCCTGGGGAATATGATGCCCAAGAGAATATGAAAAAGCTTGGAGATTCCTCAGGGAGGGTGTGGTGTAAAGACAGATCACCTCTTTCCTTTGTGGAATTTATACGCCTCATGAAGCTCATCATTAGTATCCATGTGCTCTGTATCTCCCATTCTAGATAGGGAATTCTCTAAGTCAAAGTCTGTGTTTGACACCCATTTCTCTATTGCTCAGGATCTGGAAACTCTAAGTCAAGCAGTCCCATTTTGTAGTACACATGTGATTTGAGATTAAGAGATATCCAAGGGACCAAAACAAAACAAAAACACATTTTTACCTTATGTCAGAAATACAACTTGGAAAAGTCCAGTTTTCTCATATTTGAAGTAGATACAGACATTTGAAATCATTTAAGGAACAGCTGAATAACTCTGTTTTCATTTACTTACTAAAACCAACACTGCGGAATAGCACTAAGAGAATTATTTCCGTTTTGTTCAGTGCATGCATTAGTTAAACCTCACATAGACCAATACTGAATGGTATTCACAAGGAATGGAAAAATTTTCACACCATATATCAAAATGATAGCACTGAAAAATTGAAACAGACATAGTAATTTTCACCTAAAGAGGCTGATTAAATTCTAGCTTCCTTATTTCTCTCCCCCTACCTCCATACTCAGTCCCAAGAGCTTTCACAGCAGGAATTTAAAAACATGGATAATACCCAGTATTGGTAAGTGTGTAAAAATACAGCTTTTAATGGTGTAAATTGTTGCATATTTGAGGACAATATAAATACTCTGTGTAACCCTAAAAATACACACTTTTAACCAGCAATACTACTTTTAAAAAAGTATACAAATATTAACATTTAGCACGCACATTTCAAGGACTATTGTGGCAATATGTCCAGAATAAATGCTAACTTTTTAAAGCTAGATTACACAGAGGATATATAATGTGATTCTGTTTTTGGTAACTATGTCACAACATGCATTTGAGTATAAATGCATGCATAAAATATAGTCCTAAATGCTTATAGGAATCATCTCCAATTGGTCATATAAAAATAAGTACTTTGTTTTCCAGTTTTCTGTATTTTTTGGAGTAAATATGCATGATGTACATAATCAGAAGACCTAGCAATCCCAGGTTTTCTCAATCTCTCTGTGCATGACCTGAGTCCTGGTATGCCCTGCACATTTCTCTCCATTCCCATAACCCATGATTTGGATCCTGGTCTCTAAATAGTGTTTATTATGAGCAGGATATTCTGATGACAAATTTAAAACTAGAAGAGAAAGAGGATATTTGAATTTAGAAACCTGGAAAAGGCATTTTATAGTTTACCCGCATGCAAGTGCTGGCTGGCACCTAATTATTTTATTATCACACTCACATTCCCTGAAATACCTGAATATCCTAATCACAACTTTTTCATGCTGGTTTCTCAGATATGCACAGCAAGCTAAGATTTCCCTCTTCTTTGACCTTCAAGTTCAGCAGTATGACCATAATATAATATTCAATATTTTTCTATCTTGTAGATGTTGATCTAGACTGTAAACACTTTCAGAGAGGACAGGTTTTTCATTTTGTGTCCGCACTGAGATTAAACTACATCCACTTAAACAAATCACTCTACTCACTCTCTCAGTTGCATGGTGAGACAGAAAGATGGGTGTGCTGAGGAATTTGAAAATACCATATTAAAAAAAATACTGTTGTTTTTTTAAAGCATGTCTATATAATATGCATTTGAAAATATTCATAATCATGAATGAAATATTCATCAATCTATATTTAACTATAAACCAAGCGATGACTAAAATGTTTGTAATTATGTTGAAATCATGCCACACAGTGGACTGTGTCTATCAAACTTAAGGACATGAAAATAAAAGCAAAAATGCCCCTTCCTGAGCAGTTAATTTCAGCATTTTTAGCAAATCTTGGCTCACTTACAAGGAATCATTTCCTTTGGAAGGAGGGAGGTAAATCCATGGTATATATTAGGATAGGCCATTATCTTGCAAGTACTAGAACTACTGAGCATTAAGTAGTGCTTCCTAATGACTTTAAAATATGGGACCCACTCAGCTCACCGCAATTCCCACCTGACCCTGGCCTGCCTGGGGACCACCTCACCCCAGCTCCCTGAGCCCACTGCTTTGCCAGCCGGCCTGCTGCTTGATGTTCTGTAGCTGGGCCTAGCTATTGACCCTGGGAGGCCAGAAAGGGAAGTATCTGAGAGTAACAGAGGCAGTGGAGGATAAGCTCCCCTGTTCCATGAGTGGAACCCTGGGGAGACTCCTGGGGTACAGTCTCCCAGTGTAGATAAGCATCTATGGGGCTCTAAAGGTACATTGATTCAACACTGCTGGACAACTTGCTACACAATAAAGCACCTGGAACCCACTAAACCTAAGCCCCACACCCCAGAACTCCACCTATGGGATCTCCTCTCACAGACCCCAGTGTCAAAAACACCCTGGGAGTGGAGGCAACAGCTCTTCCCATCCCCACACCGCTCTGCCAAGAAGGGAAGTTGAGAAGTCTTAAACCCCAACCAGCAACCAGATGAGCAACACAATAAAAAAGAACTCAGCAGTCCATTGTAGTAGGGATAGAGAAGGCAAGTCATTGAAGATACCAGGAAACAGTTTTATTTGGCTGCAGCAAGGTTCAGAGGGTAGAGCTTTCATGATAATCAATTAATCCCCCTGAATCCTGAGTTCAGGCAGTTTCAGAACTTTATACCCAGCATGTAAGGGGAGGGGCTCAGAAGTTCATAGTCTACAGTTCACACAAAAGCAGCTTTTTCTTTCACTGTTCTGGGCAAGTTAACCCTTCAAGGACAGCACTTGAGAAGGAGAGAGCTTCTTCTCCCCTTTCTTTCTTCCCCCTGCCAGCTGTTACCATGGAGCCCAATTAGTAATATCTTCTGTTATCTTTGAAATGTAAACATCTCTGTGAAGTTCAGGCTCAAGGCCAGAGGCCTTGTTAAAGGATTTGTCTTTCTTATTATACTATGTATTTGCAAACACTCTTCCACAAACTATTATATTGTTACTATACTAGATGGTCCATAAATGGTTTGTGGAAAAACAAGTAAAGGGGCATTCAGCACCTGGAGTGCTGATTTTTTCCAGGCTGGTGGCCAACTAAGATAGAGCAACAGGAAATAGGAAGTTTAGCTACATTGAACTCTTTTGTAGAGACTATCAGCAACTCTTTTGCTGATAGTCCTAAGATCAATTATGATGAAGATTTCTGGAGAAACTTAATTAAGATCTTTTGGGTAGGAGGGGGTGCCACTACACAATGACCCATACTCCCATGCTCAGTTCATACCCTCAAGAAGAAATGAAAAGAAAATCAGTTGAGCACAGACAGCAAACATATATTCTCATTGACTATTTTGTCCACTATAATGGAAACGACTCCTTAATGTTTCACCAAGATCTTTCTTTCTTTTTTTAAAAATGTGTACTAATTGATTCCAGGACATTTATATATATACATATTTGTTTCTGTCTTCTCATTTCTATAGTTTTTTGTTGTTTTTGTTGTTGTTGTTTTGAAGGTAGTTACTTTTCCTAGCTCTGGTTTTTGAGGGCTAGGGTTTTTGATCAGTATATTTCAATTTTGTTTTTATTGTCCTTTCCACTAGTCTATTTCCCTTATTTGCCTCTCTTTTCTTTGTTTTACTAACGGCCAAATTCTTCTTTTGATCTTCCACTTTTCCATTAAATTTTTGCTTCTATTTTTTTCTCCTCCCTCCTCATAAGCAACACATCCTATGTCACCACTCCATTTGCCATATTCACTCTTTGAAATTGAAAACATTTTTAACCCTTCTATCTCTTCTTCTTTCCTCTTAATCAACTCTAGCTTTAACAATTCTTAACACTAATTGGTTTATATAATGCCAGGCTCCACCATCAATGCTATAGCAATAATTAATATGATGGAAGTCATAGTCAACACCTATTTTTTTGATTTTATGCCAGACATAATTTATGATTATTTATTTACTGTTTTTACTGATAGAAATTGCTGATCCTATTATTTCTGCTTATTGTGCCAATTAACATTGTAGACATTATAATAGGAATGATGTATCTAGTCTATTGCTATTATTGGGTTCCCCCCTAATCTGTGATGTGCTAGAATCATTCAGGGACAGTATAAGCTCATAGGATAGAAACTCTGCAGTTTCGGATCCATCTAGATAGATAGATAGATAGATAGACAAACAATATGAAAAAGCAAGGGAACAAACTATCCCAAACAACAGAGAATGCCTCAACAACAGTCTCCATGGACATCACAGTGAAGGAAATGTCAGAGATAGAATTTAGAAACTTCATGATTAATCTGATCTATGAGGTAAAAGATGACATAAGGAGTAAAATAAGAGAGAAAATACAAGAAGTAAAAAATCACTTCAATAAGGAGATAGATAGTTTGGACAAGAATCAACTGGAAATCTTCAAAATGGAGAAATAAATAAAACTAATTAAAAATTCAATGGAAAGCACCACCAACAGACTAAGTCACTTGGAAGATAGAGCATCAAGCAACAAAGACAAAATATATAATCTCAAAAATAAAATTGACTATGGAGAAAAGATGTTAAGAGACCAGGAACAAAATGTTTCAGAAATGTGGGATAACATGAAAAGCCTAACTTAAGACTCATTGGGGGTAGATGAAGGCTCTAAATTACAAATTAAAGGAATGCACAATCTTCAAAGAAATAATATCAGAAAATTTCCCAAATCTTAAGAATGAAATGGAAAATCAAATAATAGACTCCAAATATACAAAATTACAACAGACCCACTCCAAGACACATTATTATGAAAATTCTCACATACAAAGAAGTATGGAATTTTAAAAAATGGCTAGAGAAAAGTGACTGGTTATATTTACAGACAAATCAATCCAGATCTCAGGTGATTTTTGAGCCCAGAACATAAGACCAACCTTATTCCATAAGGTTGTGGAATAATACAAAGCTCTGAAAGAAAATGGATGCCAGTCAACAATACTGTATCCAGCAAAATTAAGCTTTGTTTGAAAATGAAATAAAAACATCTCATGTTAAACAAAAGTTAAAAGAATTCACAACTGGAAAGCTGGTGCTAAAGACATACTTATTCAGGATGTCAAGAAATAAAAAAATCTCAATAATAACATTGAATGTAAATGGTCTAAACTCATTAATCAAAAGATATAGGCTTGAAGATTGGATTAAAAACAAAGCCTAACAATACGCTGTCTCCAAGAGATTTGCTTCATCAGTAAAGACATCCACACACCGAAGGTAAAATGACAGGAAAAAACAGGTCATTCACATGGCTTTTACAAACAAACAGGAGTTCTATTCTTATATCAGATGAAGTGGACTTCAAACTAAAGTTAATCAAAAGACACAAATAAGGTCATTCATAATGCTTAAGGGAATCATATAACAACAAGAAATAACAGTCATTTTTATGCCCCAAATAAGAGAGCATCTGTGTACATCAAACAAACCCTTCTTAATATTGAGAATCAAATAGACCACAACAAAATAAAACTGGATGACTTTAACATGCCTCTCTTAACACTAGATAGATTATCCAAACAAAAATTAAATTTAAAAAGCCACAGAACTAAAAAATGCAATTAATAATCTAGGCTTAATAGACATGTAGAGAATATTTCATCTATCAATGCCTAAATACACTTTCTTCTTGGCAGCACATGGAACATTTTCTAAAATAAATGATATCTTAGGCCACAAAGCAACTCTTAGCAAATACAAAACAATAGAGGTAACACCCTGCATTCTATCAGACAATAATGGATCAAAATTAGAAATAAATAATGAGACAAAAAGTACAAATTAACACATAGAGACTAAATAATTCACTGAATGATAAATGGATAGCAGAAGAAATCAGGGGAAAATAAACACAATAATTAGAAGTAAATGAGAATAGCAATATAATATATCAAAATCTCTGGGACACTATAAAGGCAGTTCTAAGAAGAAAGTTCATAGCATTGAGCTCATTCATTAAAAGAATAGAAAGTACCCAACAAATAATCTAACATTATGTTTCAAGGGTCTATGGGAAAAAAGAGCAAATTAATACTGCTATTAATAGAAGACAGGAAATAATTAAAATCAAAGCCAAACTCAATGAAATTGAGGTTAAAAAATTCAAACAAAATGATGAAACAAAAAGTTGGTTCTTTGAAAACATAAACAAAATAGATAAACCCTTAGCCAAGCTAATGAAAAGAATGAGAGAAAAACAACTCGAACTGTTAAAATCTGTGATGACAAAGGAAATATCACAATGGATACTACTGAAATACAGTTAAAAATCAGAAATTATTTTAAAAATTTGTACTCTAATAAAATAGAAAATTATGATGACATTGACAAATTTCTAGAGGTATATGACCTACCCAAACTGAATCAGAAGACAGAAATTTCAACAGGCCAATTTCAATCAAGGAAATTGAAGATGCCATCAAAAACCTACAAAGAAAGAAAAGCCCAGGACCAGAGAAATTCTCAGCTGAGTTCTACCAGACCTTCAAAGAAGAGCTAACACTAATCCTCCTCAAATTATTTCCATGAAACAGAAAAAGAGGGAACCATTCCAAATTAATTCTACTAAGCTAATATCACCCCGATACCAAACCAGACAAAGACACATCAAGGAAAGAAAAGTTCAGACCAATATGCTTGATAAACATATATGCGATCCTTAATAAAATACTGGCCAATTGCATACAGAAACATATTAAAAAGTAGTGAAGCATGATCAAGTAGGTTTCATCCCAGGGATTCAGTGTTGATTCAACATATGGAAATTAATAAACATAATTTATCACACAAATAGCTTAAAGACAAGAAATAAAAGATTATATCAATAGATACAGAAAAAGCATTTGACAAAATTCAGCACCCATTCATGTTCAAAACACTAGAAAAACAAGGGATAGAAGGAACAGACCTCAATATTATAAAAGCTATATATACACTAAACCCAAAGCCAATGTGATTTTAAATAGAGAAAAATTAAAAGCATTCCTTCTAAAAACTGAAACAAAACAAGGATGACCTCTTTCATCACTTCTATTCAACATAGTCCTTGAAACTAGACAAAGAGCAATTAGAAGAAGGAAACTAAAGGGTTAAAAATAAGAAAAGAAAAACTAAAACTGTTCCTCTCTGCTGATGACATGATCCTACATTTAGAAGACCAAAAACTGGCACCAGAAAACCTCTAAAACTAAAAAATGAATTCAGCAAAGTAGCAGGATATAAAATTAACATTCATAAATTAATTGTGTTCCTATACATCAGTGATGAATTAACTGAAAGGGAAATTAGGAAAACTATCCCATTAATGATAGCCTCAGAAACTATTTGAGAATTAATCTAACAAAAGAGGGGACAGACCAATGAAAACTATAGGACACCAAAGAAAGAAATTAAAGAAGACCTTAGAGATGGAAAGATCTGTCATGTTCTTGGATGGGCCAAATAAATATTGTCAAAATGAGCATACTACCAAAAGCATTATACAGATTTAATACAATTCCTATTAAAATTCCACACAAATAGAAAAAGCAATCATGAAATTTATTTGGAAAAATAAGAGGCCCAGAATAGCGAAAGTAATCCTCAGTGAGAAAAGTGAAGCAAAAGGCATTATGATACCAAACCTTAAATCTTATAATACACAAAGGCATTATAAACATGCATTAGAGAAAAAATAGCCTGCTCAACAAATGGTGCTGGGAAAACTGTAAGTCCATATGTAACAAAATGAAATACAATCCATATCTCTCACCCTGCATGAAACCAAACTCATAGAACCTAGGCACTAGACAGAGACCCTGTGCCTATTAGAAGAAAAAGCAGGACCAAATCTCCATATCATGGTGGCTTAGGAAATGAATTAATCAAGACTCCTAAAATGCAAGAAGTAAAATCATGAATCCATAAATGTGAAGGTGTCAAACTAAAAAGCTTCTTCACAGCAAGGAAAACAAACAAGAATGTGAAGAGAGAGGCTACAGAATGGAAAAAAAAAATCTTTGCCACCTACACCTCAGATAGAGAATTAACCTCCAAGATATATAAAGAACTCAGAAAACTTAAAAACCAAAAAATCAAATAACTCAATCAATAAATGGCTAATGAACTGAACAGACACTTCACAGAAGAAGAAATACGATTTTCAACAAATAAGGAAAAATGTTCAACATCTCTAGCAATTAGAGAAATGCAAATTAAAACCACACTGAGATTTCATCTTACTCTAGTCAGAATGGCAATTATCAAGAATACAAGCAACAATAAATGTTGGCGAGGATGTGGGGGAAAAGGTACATGAATACATTGCTGGTGGGACTGCAAATTGGTGCAAACACTCTGGAAAGCAGTATGGAGATTCCTCAGAAAACTTGGAATAGAACCACCATTTGACTCAGTTATCCCACTCCTTGGCATATATGCAAAGGACTTAAAATCAGCATAATGTAGTGCAATGACCTGCATAGCTGAACCTGAGAATTCCATGAGGAGTGATGGAGGATTAAGAAAAACACATATACAGGTATTGAGGAAAAGCAGGGATCAGGTGGAACATTACACTCTGATGGAGAAACAGTGACTGAAGAGCTGGCCCAGCAAGTTTACTTATATAGGATCTCATAGTCAAGAAAAAAGGGACTATAGAGGCATTGTTCTTTGGGCACTAGAAAGTTACAGGGCTAGAAACATTTCTGTAGCTATTTAAATGTAGCAATGCTTGGAGTTCCTTATTCACTCAGGAAGCCCATTGTTCAAAGTTACTGTTAAGCAGGCAGGCTTAGAATGAGCAGCACTGGTGAAACACTGTAGTTGTCTTGTCAGGCACAGAATTCCTCTATAACAAGAAGCTATGTGCCTTGGATTAAGGTCTAGACATAACCAAAGAGGCTCTTTGGACGAAGGGCCAAACTCTTTGGACCATAACCACTGGGCATTCTGTACTCTTGCACAGAAACATTCCCAGCAAGCAGGTGTGCCACAGCCATGAAGCATCAGGAACCCCTAATCTCAGTCACAAAACTCCACACCTAATGGGCATGAAGTGGTAGCTCATTGTAGACTTGATGTAAGTGTGGGGTTTCTCTTTTATATTTGCAGTATCACTTTTTAACAAAGAATGAAATCATGGCATTTGCCGGCAACTGTATGGTAATGGAGAATATATCATGCTGAAAAAAAAACAAACTCAGAAACTCAAATGTTGAATGTTTTATCTCAAATGCTGAATGTTTTATCTTAAATGCAGAATCTAGAGTAAAATAAACTAGGAAGGAAGGATAGGATAGCATAAAGAACCAAATATATATTAATAGACATTAATATTTTTAGTATGTTTACTGCAAACACGTTCTCAGTTTTGTTGTTTGCCTTTTAATCTGATGCGAAATTTTGAATGTAAAATGTTTATGTAATCAAATCTATTATTCACTTTATTAGCATCATCTAAGTTTACTTGTGTTTCCCTCCCTTTCAAGCTGATAAGTATTAGGTATATTGTTTCCTTTTTCTTTCAATTCTTTAATCTATCTTAAATTAATGTTGGGTAAGATGAGATAACAGTCTAATCCATGTGTGTTCCCCATAGTTATACTCAATGGTTCCAGCATCAAATATCAAGTAAGATTTCATTTCCCTGATATGTGACCACCACTTACAGTGGACACTGAGTTCTTCATATATGTTAGGATCTGTGGAGTGGACCCTGTGAGATGCCTTCCAGATTCCCCTCCAGGAATGAAGAACTTACCTGCCCAGTTGCTGGAGTGTGGGTGGGGACAGCCCCAAATTTGTGGACTGCCTCCCCAGTACCACGTTAAACATACACACACACACACACACAAACACACACCATAACACAAACTATTTACTAATGAGCCCACCTAAGAGTCTCCACTCAAACCTCTTTTTTCATTTAAAACTGGCATCTTGAGACAGGAATTGGGGCTAGGCCTGTAATCTGAACTACTCAGTGGCAAAGATAGGAAGATCACAAGTTCGAGGCCAGCCTGGGCAGCATGGTAAAACCCCACCTCAGAAAACAAAGCAAGGGGCTGAAGAGGTAGCTCAATGGTAGAGTGCTTGCCTGGCATGTGTGAGGCACTGAATTTGATGCTCAACATCATATAAATGATAAGCAAACAAACAAACAAACAAATAAAAGTATTGTGTCCATCTACAACTAAAAAATACATTTAAAAATTTAAAAAAGTGAAATAAGCCAATCCCATAAAACCAAAGGCCAAATGTTCTCTGTGATATGCAAATGCTAATGCAAAATAAGGCAGGAGAGGAAAGAATAGAAGTTCATTGCATTAGACAAATGGGAATGAAGGAAAGAGAAGGGTGATGAGAATAGGAAAGACAGTGGAATGATTTACACATAACTTTTCTATGTTCATATATGAACTTGCTGCCAGTGAAACTCCACATTGCATTTGACCACAAAATGGGAAGTTACACTCCATGTATATATGACAAAATACTCCCTACTGTCATGTATATCTAAAAAATAAATAAAAATATTAATAACAAAGCAAAACTGCAACACACTAGCATCTTCCTTTCCCATCAATCTCAGCTGCTATGTAAAACATTTTTATAATAACTTATTACAAAGTGAAATTAAAATTATTGCAAAAGACAATATTCATAAATGTCAATAGAACTGATACTAGAATTCCTCTTAAATTGTTTAAAAGCCAGTAACTAATAAGCACCTAGTCTAAAACAGCTAAAAATTGAAAGGGGGAAAATCATCAAGGTTGACAAATTAGTAGGCTCTGATAAGGAAGACTATGGGTTCACTGGTAAATTCTACCAAATTTTTAAAGAATAAATATCACTCCTTCTCAAACTCTACCAAGTAGAAGGGAAAGGAACAAATCTCAACTCATTTTAGAGGACCACAATTACCCTGATAAGTCAGACAAAGATATCATAGGAAAAACTAAGACTGATAACCTTTATGAGTATAGATGCAAATATCCTTTTAAAAAGACCCCTAACAAATCAAATTCAGGAGCAAATTAAACAGATTATATATAAGTGCACTGGGATTTATCCCAGGAATGCAAGAATGATTCAACATATAAAAATGGAGTGTAGCTGGGTATGCAGTTGCATACCTATAATTCCAGTGACTCTGGAGGCTGAGACAGGAGGATCCCAAATTCAAGGCTAGTCTCAAATACTCAGTCAGGTCCTCAGCCACTTAAGACCCTGACTCAATTAAAAAAAAAAAAACCGCAAAGGATGAAGGATGAAACTCAGTGGAACATCATCCTTGAATTAAATCCCTAGTACACCAGCCTCCTCTCCACCCCCCCCCCCCGGCCCCCGCAAATGTCATATATGTGATAATCTGAAGTATTATCACTAAACTGGGAATGGGAGAAATGGCCAAGATGGACCCCAACATCATGCAGGATCTCACCTTGGAAGGCACATACTCCTGCAATGAATGCAAGATACATATGAGACCATGTCTCATCAGATCATTGCAAGAACTGACAATATTGTAATCACATTCATGATTGGAGAAAAACACTCCAGACCTTCTAACTCAGGCTGGGGAAGTGTGTGAAAACAGAAATAAGATATTGCAACACAAAAGCATTGAAGGTTGTTAGTAGTTTACACTGAAATCTGGAACATCATTTTTCTAAGCTAAGAATGGTTTCTTACAGCTAACTACAATGTGCAGAAAGGTTGTATATTACAATGCGCATTCTTATCACATACATTGTAGTTGGTTTATAAAATGAGTTTTCTTGCAGATTCTTGAATATAGCATCTTCATGTTTTGGACATGGTCAGTCATACTATTAATTATTAAACACTAAAACTTGGAATAATGTCAATTATATAGTATACCACATAAATAGTGAAGAAAAAAAACATGATCATTTGATAAAGAACATAAACACACACACACACAGACACACACACACAAAGATTAAAAGAAACTTCCTAGACCTGAGGAACAGCATTTCTGAAAAATCTAACATCATATATATTAAAAGTTACAGCCACAGAAATTAGGCAAAAGGAAAACTGTTTTAAGTGTGCATTTGAGAAAGAAAGAAAGAAAAAAAAACTGTCTACTTGCAGATGACAAGATCTTCCATACTGAAAACCCTATGTCAGTTATGGCAGTGAACTCCTGTAACACTTTGGGAGGCTATGTGGGAGGTGGGTACAGGAGGAACACAAGTTGGAGGCCAGCCTGGTGAATTTAGTAAGACCATGTCTGAAAATAAAAATGGGCTGGGGATGTAGCTCGGTGGTAGAGTGCTTACCTACCATGCATAAGGCCCTGAGTTTCATTTGATCCCCAGTAGCACACACAATCAATCTCTCTCCCTTGCTCTCTCCTAAAAAATACACGCACGTGCACAAAAACAACTAGAACTAATAATAAATAAGTACCATTTCTATTTGTGAAATAGTTTGAGTGGCACTTGGTATTATCCAGGCTGGTCTCTCCTCTCTTCTCTGGCCCTTGCCAGGAAACCAGCCAAATCAGTTGCTGTGATTATTACTGTTGCCATATTTTAAGGAGGAGAGAAATGCTATATGTCTTGCCCAAGGGCAAAGAAGCAGACAGTGTTGGCTCCTGACCATGGGTCTCCTGAAAGGAATGCACTTCCTTTTCAGGAGGCATTTGTCCCCGCCCCTCAGAGCCTCCCCCACACCCCCAGGAAACACACTAATCTGAACCTAGAACAGACAGGCAGGGAGCCATAAAAACCAACAAAAAATATTTATAGAGATTAAACAGTAATGGGGGTTATGGCACTCCCAACAGGGGAGTGAGTAGGGCTCAGGCCTGAGAGGCCTTGATGTGGGGCTCACATCCTGGCATCACTGGATGGGTTGAGGCCTCCTGCTGCAGCACTGGGCTGATGGGAAGATAAACACAGAGTTAGTACATGGGAGCTCTCCCTAAACTCCACCCCACAGCTCACAGTCACGTCCTGGCCCCATGGAGGCAGGACTAAGGAAAGGGCTGGCACCACAAGTCACTAAAAAGCCCCTTGGGTTACATTGTGGATTACCCACCGACTACACTCCTAATGCCCCACTCTGTATGTTTCACATGGAACTTCAAGTAAAAATTTCCAATAAAAACAAAGAATCTCCTTTAAAACATTATAAACTACTGAACTAGTCTCAGTCCTCATTAATAGCTGAGAAAATGAAGCCCAGAAAGGTAAGGGACTGGCCCAAGGCCAACCAGCTAGTTCACAATGCAATCTTTGTCTTTCCAGGGACACCTGGGTGTGCTCACAAGACCTATGACCTGAACCCTGTGCCGTTCAGGTCCATAACCCTGCTTCTTAAGCTCCAAGTGCTTCAGCTTCAGGGCCAGCCCCA